>VMDR010005830.1:14331-49020 GCA_007922815.1 Macrotus californicus | reverse complement strand
AATGAACTTTTAATTTTTCTGATAGGTAAACACAGTAGTAAAGGGGAACCTTGTTCATAATTAATGTATAAACATTTCACAAATCTGTGGTATTATCAGCTAGACAGACAACTTTTTTTATAAAGTATTACATGTTAGTACTGAAACTGCTCCTTTTCCCTTATTTCTCCACACACCCATCCCTGCCTGGTTTTTCCTGTAAGTTATGTTGAAATTGAGGTGCTGTTACAGTTGTATTTGGCTGAGTTCCTAAGGAATACCACAATCCTGCCCTGCAACTTATTTTGTTAAGAAGTCCCAGAGGGCCCTAGCTGGTGTGGCTCAGTTGATTGAGCGCTGGCCTGCAGACTAACCGGTCGCTGGTTCAATTCCTGGTCGGGGCACAAGCCTGGATTGCGGGCCAGGCCCTGGATTGGGAATGTGCGAGAGGCATCGGTTCCATGTTTCACTTCCTCTCTTTCTCCCTCCCTTCCACTCTCTCCAATAAATAAATAAATAAATAAATAAAATCTTAAAAAGAAAAAGTCCCAGAGGTAGCTATGTGGTCAGAAAATAAAGCAAGGCAAAGCATCTCTTGATGATTACATGGGGCTCTGGCCCAAGACCCCGGTATAAAACTGGTGAGCCAGGCTGGAGCCCTGGGAGATTTCCTGCCCTGGGTGGCTCCAATGGTCTAGAACCAAAGCAGGTTGAAGAGCCTTCCTACCAGTTTCCACCGCAGCACTGAAACCTCAGTTGCCTCAGGTCTTGTCTCTGATTCAGTGGGAGACCGCAGAGACGCTGGAGAATAAAGCTTTGCTTTAAGGCCTCGTGTGGATCTGAAGACAAAGCCCATGGAGACACTTGAGAGTCTCTTGGGGGAGTCTTAGCATAACTCTTCTCGACAAAGTGGAAGAGAAAAAGGAGACTGTGTCTATGTGCTGGACCGCTAGCTCCCTTGAGGCTGCCATTTCTCTGATAAAATTCTTAAAAGGGGAGTCTGTATTCGCTAACTTAAGTTCTTCACCTAAGTCTTATAGTTGTCTTTTCCCCATCACTCAGTGGAAACTATCCTTTGATGGATCAGCAGGGACTTGAAGCATCAAGTAATATAGCCATTGGTCTTCACTCTCAACAGGAAAGTACTTAGGGCCAACAACTCCTTTTTTCTTGATGTACTGTCCTCACGTGGAGGGTACTTGGGATAAAAAGACGGTGCCCTTAGTCAGTGCAGGCTGCCGTAACAGAATACCATAGACTGGGTGGCGTAATCAAAAACACTTACTACTCACAGTTCTGGAGGCTGTGAAGTCCAGTGTCCGTTAAGGGCCCGCTTCCTGGTTCATAGATGGTGGAAGGGGTGAAGGAGCTCTTTGTGATATTCATGGGGGCTCCTTCGTTATGTACTAATCACCTCCCAAAGCCCCATCTTTAAATACTGTCACATTGGAGATTAAGTTTCAGTATAGGAATTTGGGGGGACGTACACATTCAGTCTGTAGTAGATGAGTTCATCATGGGCATTACCCTGAAGGAGCTTGTAGTCTACTTGGAAAGACAGTCATTTCAAAAGATCATTTCAGTGCTCTCTGACTTACCAGGCTATTCAAATCCAGCTCCATGAAAATGACTTCCAGCTGTTTATTTTCATCCCGTTCTTCCCTCCTTAGCTTCATTTCCATAAGTCCAACAATGCACTGAATGAACATCTCTTTCAGCTTCAGATTTTAAGGTCATCATGTTCCCTCTGAAACCTGTGTCCCTTTGCTTATCAGTGGTAGCGTTTTCTCTTCAGTCACCCAGACTAGAAGCTTCAGTGTCATCCTCGATTCCTTGTTCCTTTTTCACCTATTAGTCTAATGAGTGCCCCATGCTAGCCCCAGCGAATACAGTAAGCCATACAGTCCCAGCTTTTAGGTGGGGCAGGGTGTGGGGGGGAGGGTTTATCCAAGGAGACAGTCATTAAAAAATTTCTTTTCATCAGTATAATTACAAGTTAAGTGCTCAAAGGAAAGTATAAAGGGCTGTGAGAGGGGGCTGCCCCAGACTGAGGACCTAGGTGACAGGGTGAGCGGAGGGGGACTTTGAGGCAGAGAAGGGCAGAGCTGTGCCTGGGGATCCAGGGACAGCGAGGAGATAGAGACGGCTGAAGAAGGAGGCAGGAACAAAATGAAGCCAAGTGTGAGAGACTGAAGTTAAGGGTTTTCAACCTTTTCCTAAGGCATTAAAGGATTTTCCCAGGAAGGAGAATGCCATGGTCAGCATACACAAGACAAGTGGCAAGACAGATGGAGAGAAATAAATGGACTCAACAGGAAGCAGAATTGACAAGACTTCATGACTGAGTGGATTGAGGAGGGAAGGGAGTTTTCAAGGATAACCCTTAGATTTCTGGCATGAGCAACTAAGGGAACAGAATAACGGTTTCCCTAACATCCAGAGAATACTAGGTCTTACAACTGGACCCCAGGAATGTCTCAACCCTATTCCTCCCTTTATGTTCCCACTGCCATTATTAATCCTTTTTTTTTCTCTGCCATTGAAGACCTTCCTTGAGCTTTCTCCACTGTGGACTTGCTTTCCTCCAATTTGGTGCATGGGTATTCCTGTGAAGCATTACTCTGATCATGTTACTCTGCTAATAAAATAACTTGGATGGGTCCCCATTTTCTGCCAACTAAGCATGGGTAGTGGAGTGCTAAGATCCACCCTCAAACAGAAAATTTTTAGTATTCTATCTGTCTCACCAAATTGATCTCCTTGCCCCTGCTGACAAGCACTGTTTTCTTCCCTGCGTCTCTGCCCCTGCTCCCTTGGTTTCGTCCATCTGAGATGCCCTTCCCTCCTCCCCTGGCCACATTCTCCTTTTACTTCAAAGACCACACAGATGCTCCTGATCAATGCTGAAGGACCGACCATCTGCCTGCAAATAGGTTTTCTTGTGGCATTTCGGACTTTCAGACGGGCCTCCATGTTATTTATGATTATAAATTCCTGAGGTCTGATTCCTCTTTGTATTTCACTCAGACCTAGCACAGATAGATGCCTGAATAAAACAAAAGAGAATATTTATGGAAGAGTGAATAAGCATTTTATGCATACTTTTTTAATGTGACCCAAGAATAATGTTCATATAATTTACTGTACATTATCATTTAATATGATGCTTTGCTTTTTATAGTAATTTAACAAGATTATCAAAATGCTTTTTAATCTTTTTAGATTCAGGGGAAATAATCTTTCTGTGGTAATGTTCCCTTGTTGCCACAGAATTTCTGTAATTTATAACCTGTGAAGGCCAAGAAAGACCATGCCCTGTACCATCCTGCATGCTGTGCCCCAAGGTGTTCTCACCAAACCGATGGTGATCACCTCCCCAGAGTGAACACAGTTGCTACCTAACTCTAGGTTTATCTAGTTTCATGGGGAGAGAAGGTGGGGAGCTCTATTGTTCACAGGGGAAAAAAGCAATACAGATCCCTGTTATTGTTTCAATGGGTTGATGACTCAGATTTATGTAAATATAGGCTTCCCACATAAGAAAAAATATGCATCCTTAAAAAGTAGATGTTCTTTTATGTAGCATTTGTGAGTCCTGCGGTGTGTCTTAGAAGAACGTCACTCAATAAGGAAATAGACAACAAACAATGATGACTCCATGTTGAAAGAAGTGTCATGACAAAAAATAAGTCATCCCAGGGCAGAGGTAGGCTAGAGCCAGGGACAGTAGGTGGAGAGGCAAGAATTGTGAGGAGGTGGTACCAAAGCAGGGCCTGAGCGATGCGAAGGGACCATGCAGAGATCTGGGAGGAGAGTGTTCCAGGCGGAGAGAGCAGAGCCTATCTTATAAAGCCCTGTGTTGTCACTTGAGTCCTAGAACTCCTGAACTGCAGCCTGACCTGTACCTCCCTTGCCTCCAGCCACGGTCCCTGCCACACGGAACTTCTCCTCTTTCACAGCTCTATGCCTTTGCATTGTTTCCTCTGTCTCTAGTGCCCTTCCTCTTCTTCCTTGGGTGAGATCACACTTCAGAACCCAGCTGAAAGGTCATATATGGCCCAGGTACCCACCCCCACCCTTCCCGTTTCTCCTCCCCAGAAGAGCTGGTCTGTCTCACATCATGGCTTCCTCTGCACGTCCCTGTTTCTAATACAGGCCTTATCAATGTGAATTGCAGTTGATCTGTTTAAAACCTTCCTCCCTCTCTAGACTATAAGTTTTTGAGAGCAGACTATGACTTAATCACCTAAGTAGCAACAGTGCCTAAAACCATGCCTAGGACTTCAGAGATGCTAAATTATTGCGGACTGCTTTCATGAATGAGGGAGAGAGGGAAGGGGAGCTGGTGGGACAGAAGGAGGGGCAGCAGGAAAAGGAGAGATGAAGAGAGGCAGGGCCCGAATGTACAAATCTTTCTTTGAAGATATGAAGCTCACTGAGAAAAAGACCAACCACAAGTAAATGAAAATGGCTTTAATACCAGATATTTAAAATTATACCCTAAACTTGGTCATCAGGATTCCAAGGAGGCATAATCAAACTAAAATTTCACTTTTATTTCTAGGGTGGTAACCTTCTGAAAGTAGGAGTGGCTTAGCTTTATTCTTTTAAGTCAGTGTGTTTTTGATACTTTGAATGTTTAGTGGGTTAGATTACAAGAATGCAAGCCTAAAATCTAGTTTCTGTATAACCACATCCCTTCTTTAGCAGCCTGGGTTGGGAAACAAGACTTGGTGCCAGAAAACAAGAAACCTAATAACGTGCTGTCTTCTTCCCAAGCAGTGTTCACCGTTGTTCTAAGCCCCGGTCACATTTTTAAACTTCATAACACATTGCTGTCTGCCTTGTGAGTAGGGTGGGGAAAGAGTGTTTAATTCAGCACCTGTGGGCTATAACTGCCAGCAGATTTCTCCATTCAGAGGCATGTTGGTATTTTTATGTTCATAAGTAAGGTCTTTATCTACCAATGTGTTCCCTTGTGAAAATCATTACTGTATTTGGCCTAAGTCCTTATAACTATATTTAACATTCTGTTAGTGTCTGCGTTTGTGATTCTTTAATGCCAGTAAACTACCTCTCGCAAATTCCCATGGACGATAGTAATACAGTCTGAAATCCAGTTCCTTTTGTAATCATCTGTACTTTAAACTCCAGAAAGATATCGCTGCAGTCCCCAAGTAAATGCGTGACCTGTGTGGGAAGATTCAGCATGGCAGGCCTTTGGGTGACCTAATCCAAAATGAAAGTAGCAAAATCATAAGCCCAAAGAGCAGCCAGGGCCCAAGAAGAAGCAAAGATTCCAGCAGATTTCTGCAGAGCACTTGATTTAGACCTGAGGAATGCTGCTCTGGAAAGACTAAGCAGGGCGAAAGAGGGACACAAAACAGAAAAAGAATGAAATGCACTCCCTGGGGTTAGAAGTCATGAGAAAATTTGATCCAACAAGGGCCCAGAGAGAGGAAGAAGTTCTCTCTTTAGTCATTTTGACAAGCAAAGTTGGGAAGTTACGTCGGAAAATCTAGAACTTTTAACATCCCTGAAATTCTAAGATTAGTTGAGTATTTTGCATTTGGTAGTTAATCCCCAAAGGGGGAGACAGATGTGTAAACACACTGAGGGGCTAGGACTTGGACTACTTTCTTTAGAAAAAGGAAGAAAGTGAAATGGGTGAGAATAACAGATATTGGCAAGTTTTAAGATCTTCCTCCTCGCCCCCATCAACTGAAACCAAAGATAAATAGGGAGTGGGAGAGAGGCCTAATTTTTGAGCCTAGATTCAGAAATAGCTTTTAAAAGCATCATATTCTGAATTTTTCTAAAGATGCCACACGATCTTGTTGAAGAGGTAACATGACACGTTATTTTTTTAAATCCTCACCAGAGAATACGTTATTGATTTTAGATGGGGGGGGAGAGAGAGAGAGAGAGAGAAACATTGACTGGTTGCCTTTCATCCACGCCCCCACTAGGGATTGAACCTGCAACCTAGGTATGTGTCCTCACTGAGGATCGAGCCTGCAACTTTTTGGGAACAGTGCTCCAACCAGCTAAGGCACCTGGCCAGGGCGACAAATTATTTTTCACAACAAAAACGCTGACGTGCGTCACGAACTCTTTAACATTTCACCCCTCCATCATCTAGGAGAACTCTTGGTCCTCGGCAGTTCTTTGCAGCACCTCCCCAGCGCGATAAGAGATTCTTGCCTCTCAGAGGCCTGTAGGACGTTTTTTTGAACTTTCTGTGTTGGCTAATGAAAAACAAAGGATAGCAGACTATGACTACCCCAGAGTCAGTGGGGTAGGGAGAGGAGGCGATGGTACCTTGTCTCTAGTTTCTGGTTTCAGGAGTATGTTGGGGCGGCTCATTTATATAATGAGTGGTGGTTTGCGTGATTGTAAGTTGGAAGAGGATAATTTTGCAAGGGGCATCAGGTGGTTTACAGCTGCTCACTGTGAGCAGCATCGGGCAGTTCCTTAAGGACTAGATGGAGAAGTGCTGTGAAGGCAGCCTCTGTGAGCCGCCTGCATCCTTGCCTTCTGCCTTCCAGTGTTCACTGTGTCACTCAGTCAACATCCATGTGGGCTTATCTAGTGCCAGGTGAATTAGACTCCTCCTCTGCCTGAAAGCTCACATCCCATTGTACAAGACTGATAAATGACAGATTCTAAGTTCACAGTAATAGCAAACTAGTCTTTGTGCCATGGGTGGCAGAAGATCTAATAGGAGGTCATGCTCAAGCTCATTCTTTTGGAACATGAGTGAGCATTCTGTGGGTGCTGAAGAGAGTCGTCCAGTTATGAGTGTGAGACATGAGACATGGTCCTGAGACATGAAAGTCTAGATTCATCTTAGATGCACGTAGACATGTTTGGGATTCCTTGTGGATAGTTACACAATCCAGATGTGGGTATATAGTGGTAGATATTAACACTCTTCCAAGTACATTTAGGAAGCGAATACATTTTAGGAAGCTTATCAACTAAGATATTCATTCCTGATGCAGAATGTTAGGATAAAGACAACTGGATAAGGATGTGAAAAGGACAACATTGCATATACTATGCCTACACGTGCATTCACAGCTCCACAAATGACTCAAGGAATCTGCTGCATTTAGGATTTCTCAGTTTGGGACAAACTTCACATTTTGTAATTGAGCTCTTAGATTGTGGTAGTGGATGATGTTGCCCCCAAAGAGCCACCATGGAGCCGCCATCTGATAGACCTGGGGTTTTTTATCTAGCGACATTGGCCATGTTGGATCAAGTTTATTCACTGTATGCTTAAAACATTCCCTTTGTCCTGTTATGGTTTTATAAGATGACTGTTGCTGGCAAGTGGGGTCCTTGTACCAGCAGCCTGGGCTTCACGTGGGTGTTTGTGAGAAAGGCAGAGTCCCATCACTCCCTCCTCCCACAGCTGGGTCAGAATTTGTGTTCTAGCAAGATCGCCTGGTGACGCACATTAAATTTGAGAACACTGGTTTGCACTCACTGTTTTTACTTCATAATCTCCCACTTACCCTCCAATTCTTTGTTTTTAATCTGTCGATCTCATGAAAGACACTAATGACCTATTAATAGCTAACCATGCTCACCGCCGCTCAGCCTTTGTCATACATTTTCAGCGTGTACCATCTTGATGGTTAGTCAGTTCTGTAAGGTCCATCAGGAGTTGTACTGTGGAAAGTAGTTCCGCCTCGTTTCACCCCGAAAAGCCCTTTTGTTGGTCCTTGGCTCCCCCTCCACTCCCTGGCCAGAGCAAGCATGCTAACAGAACTGGAAATCCTGTTGCTGTAGAAAGAGACCAGGGATGTGTAACCTGGGAGGGGTATCAGGGCTGCCAACATTGTTGTCTGTAAATGTCTGAAGGCTTTTGGAGGCAGAGGAGGTTTTTTTTCAGCTTAGCTTTAGGAAAGCAGAAGTAGAAACAATGAATGAGTAGAGAGACTTATCATCCACAGAGAGTGTTCAAGCCACGGCCTCCAAGAGTACTGAAGGGTACACCGTGGGGAGAGACAGCTGGGTGGTTTCCAGAAATTCTTCTAATTTTCTGTTGTTATTGCAGAAGGGAAAGACTACTATTGTGATACTCAAATTATTTATTTCTTTTCCTCTTAGTGATTATGCATAGATTTTTTTCTCCCTTTCTTGGAAATTAGAACCTGCACGGTTTTCTTTGTATGGGCCACAGCTTTCTACTAAGATAGTTATTCGGATGCATACCACTTTCAGCTTTACATCAGCATTCTTTCTGTGATTTTCAGTGTTTTGCTGGTCATTTTATTCAAAGGAGACCATTGGATCACATCTCCAGGGAATAATACTTGGAAACTCCTAGATCTCTAAGTTATAATTGTTTGTTGTAACTAATAGCTCATTGTCAGGTATGCTATTATAGTTTTGATTATCTTCTCCTGTGTTATCATTTTCACAGACCTGTAAATGAACATGTTTGTATTTTTGTGCCCATTCAAAATTTTATATTTTTGCATCAGCTCTCGTTTACCTAGTCTTTATAACATAGACCTCAGGAAGCCTTATTAAGTTAAGTGTTAGGCTGAAAATCTACTGTATTTACCATGGGAGATATGTGTTCCAGTGGGGAAGTCAAGAATTCAGATACTAATCATTTTAAGTATCTAATGATCCTCCAAAATGTGTCTGGAGCCCATTTCTATCTTTCCATCATCACTGCTACCTCCCTAGTTACAAATATCCTCATCTCACACCTGGACCTGTGCAGGGGCCTCCCAGATTGTTTCTCTGCCTCTACCCTGCCCTACTTCAGGCTCTGCCTCCCACAGTAGCTGGCTGATCCTTTACAAACTTAAGTCCCATAAGCAGACATCCCAGAATTAATCAGGGTTTAAGCCAGAAGAAACTTTAGAGATCAATCTGATTTTAAGTTATTAACTTGGAATATGACTAAGGAATCACTGGATTACATCAGCCAGCCTTGATATTATCTGAATTAAATTACCTGCTACAAAAAAGGAGCAGAGAATACATGCCTGTATTGAAATTATCGTTGCAGAAACGTACACGCAGATACGAAGTCTTTCTCATGTGTGTGTGCCCTTTTTTCTGTGTGTGTAGCTGGCAACCAGTGAGCAAACAAGCAGTAGAAGTACGCAGACCACCTGCAGAAAAACAGAGGCGGAGGCAATGGCAAGAGCCAAGCTCATAAATAAAGGGATTCTATTTTCAAAGCCCACCTTGACCATATGGTTTTGTGATTTTCACGGCTGGGATTGTAGGTGTGCTCGGATCATGGAATTCTCGTACCCCCAGCTCAGAGGAGTGGGGAGAAAGCCATTCAGTGGGAGTGTTCCCAGCACCCTCCCTCCCCACAGCATCCAGAAGCAGTGAGCTGGCTGGCCTTCCATTTATCTCTGCGTGCCCCAATAAAGCCCTCTCTTCTAGGCCACATCAGTGTTACTTCATTATTGAAAAGTGCGTTTATGTGTTGAGGGTGAGAAGTTGAAAATGCAGGGAGACTAGTTTTCTTCCCCCAAATTTATTGATAAAATACATGATTATAATTATGTTTGTCCCATTTTTAATAATTTGATATAGGAAGAGGGAAAAGTAGTCATCTATTCGACCAATTTAAAGGAACTTTTCTAAACAGGATACATAACAGATGCCAAATCTGCAATTAAATTGCTCAAAAAAATAAAAATTTTCAGTAACTGCTGAGTGTGTGCCAGCTACTGCCCTGTTAGCATTCTGAACAGGAAAAATTGAGTCCCATCCAAATAGGCTTGCACTTTCATTAAAAGAGCCATTTATTGCCATTAATATGCAGATGAATATTTGTTGCCAACATTTCTAAGGAGCACAATAGTGGGTCAAAATGCTGAAATATGCAGCCTGTGCTTTTCTTCAGAGCAAGTTGCATAGTTGATGGATGAGTAAGCATCCTTGTATCAGCTTCCTGATTGGCGGTTCTCAGCCCTATTGAAAATTAGAGTCACCTGATTCTAAAATTTCTGATGCTCACACCACACCCCAGTCCAAGTGATCAGGACTTCTCAGTGAGTTCTCATGCTCAGTGTTAATTTTGACAGTCCTAGGTGATTATAGCACACAGCCAAGGCTGGTAATCATTCTGTAAGTGACTAGGCCTTGCAGATACACTTCATGTAACCAGGACTCCCAGGTGTGGGTTAGTGAGGGCTGTGCAGGGAGGGCGAGGATGCCACTGCATACTGAGGCGGATGGGGTCAAAGATGCTTGCTCTCTGCTATTGGAGTGGAACTGCCCCTGGGTTCCAAACTGGTGACATGGACTAGCTCCGCCTCCTAGCGCAATGTTAGGAAGTCTGTGGGGGCCCTGTAGCTTCTGCCAAAGGAGCTCTCTTTATAAACCCTGACACCATGAACACAGCCTTTTTTGGGAAGGGCGTCCAGGAATCTTTTTGTTGTTAATGGGCTGTTTCGTAGAGCAGTATTCCGTAAAAAGGCCGTATATGCAAAGTGGCCCCCGAACACCGAAGGAGCCAAGGCACCAAAGAACAAGGGAGACAAGTCCAGTTTGTTGGCAAGTTAAACGCAGTCCTGGGTGGCAGCAGGATGGTCAGATCTCTGCATGGTTCATCCCCCTAGACCACCTGTTTATACCTCCCTTTAGATGTGAACTTGCGGGATAGGAAAAAGGAATGAGTGGGTAATCAGAAAGAGCAGGGGAACCAGATATCAGGAGGCTTTGGCAGCAAGCTGAGCTAAGAGATAGTAACATTGAGGGTTCCTTGCCCTGAAGGAAGGATTAATGGGAATTCCATGATTAGCCCAGAGCCTCTTCACACATTCCAGAATCCATCCCAGGGAGGGGGGTGGGGGGAGTTAAGGGTCTCCTCCATTCAGTTAAGATGTTGGATTAACTTCTAGATGGAGTCTGCTTTTGAAGATGGAGTCACCTCTGTCCACATAAGCAGTTTTAGGTTCACAGAAAAATGCAGCAGAAGGTACAGAGATTTCCCATATACCCTCATGCTCTCATGCAAGCACAGCCTCCCCCAAAATCCGAAAACAGAATGGTACATTTGTTACAACTGATCGTTAATATACATAAAGAAACAAATGCTGAGAATTCAAAAGACATATAGCTTTCCTTGAAATGAGTTAATTTTGTTAATGTCTGTACACATTTTGTGTTCCTCACAGCCACTGAATACTTGGTGGCCTGGTGATGTTTTGTTGACTTACCTTTTGGGCCAAGGGCTACCTGGGAGACTCTCCTATTATTCAGAAGACTTTTCTGTGGGTTGGTTTTTGTTTGTCTCTTCCTGCTTCAGTAATGTGAATTAAAAGTTAGCCCTTACATCAAATGTCTCCTCTCCAGGGTTTTCTGTTCAACTATTAGATACCTCTTTCCTTCTAGTGCAAATAGCCTGGCACAGCTGTGGGATACCGAGTGAAGAGGGGTATGACATGGGAAGAGACATGAAATTCCCCTTGGACCAAGGAGTAGGGGATATAGATAACACAGGCCTCCCAGTGACACATAAGGGAAGGAGATGGATTTAGCAATGCAACTTGGAACATGTAAAGACACAAGCAAATTGAAATATCTCTCTCTTCCGAGTGAAAAAAAAGTTTTTACTAAAAAGAATTTCAAAAAAAAGGGCATCGTGCAATTTATGGCACCACCTGTCAAGTTCCTGTGGGAAGACCAGATAGAGTAGGTGGTTGTGCGCACGTCCACTCTTAGGTGGTGGAGCAGATACTCTGCCAAAGAGAAACTCCAGCGTTAGGCAATTACGGAGCTGCCAGAAATGCCTCTCCTTCCCAGGCCCTGTGTACTGCGGTATTACCATTTGGAAACTGTTTCCCTGCAGTGTCTCCCAAGACCTCCCATCAGAATTAATCACTCCCACGGAGCGTTTAATATTTCATTTGACTTGGGACTTCTGCAGCTCACATGCACTTGAAGATTGTAAGCTCATCGAACAGCTGGTGCTGATTTCTTTGACGGCATCACAATACCTTGCACAGAATAGACAGTAAATGCTTGCTAAAGTAAACAGGCACGGGAGCAGAACAAGCAGCGCATTTCCAGAGTGCTGTGATGACTGGGATTGAAGTAAAATGAAGAAACCTGAATCTTTTATGTTGCGTGATAAGCAGCCATTGGAAGCCTCTAAGGAGAGCATAACTTAGTAGGTAAAGCGAGGAAGGGGCTGCCATCCCCTTTCCTCCCTGGTCTACAGCTGCGTCTGTGGAACTGGCCTATCCCATTTTCCTCATTGTAGGGCTGGTGAAAGGGGTCTTTTCTTCCCTGTCTTTATCCTAGGATGACTGGCCTTTTAGATGTACTGACAGCTCCTTTTTAAAATGACATTTTTACGATCACAGTAATGTGTCACATTAAAACAAACAAACCTTAATCTTCCTAGAGAGGATGTGAACTCCTTGAGACTGACAGATTTAATTTTAGTTGCAAGAAAAAAAAGGACCCAGACTATTTCATTACAGTCAGTTAAGGTCAGCCACCTAAGTCTGTCACCAACAAAAGGATTATTTAACAATGAAGACTTTTAATTCTGCGTACTCTCTCTAATAAATCATCCTCAAGAAAGAAGTTTTTAAACTCCACCAAAATGAATCATTGCCCTCAAATGGAATGTCGGCACGTAAGCTGTGGAGTGAAGTCATTATTGGCAATATCATATTTACACATATGTTGTGTTAACAGAATTACAGTTACTCCTAGAAGAAGATGAATAAATTTGAACAAAAATGTGCACATTTTGACTAGATGCTGATTATTTATTAGGTGTTGAAAGGGACTTTGACAAAGAAAAGAAAAGCATGGCATCTTTTGGAGATGCTGAAGAATCCTGACTTGGAGAGGTTTCCACTCGCTGACATGTTAGGAATCCCGGAGCGGTGTTGAGCCCCCAGGCACGCGCCCACACTACTCAGATCCAGTTGGGTTTATGAGTACAACAGATGATGATGTACAGAAGGAAAGAAGGGAAAAAAAACCTTTTAAACTGGCCTGAGTAACTGTTTCTGCCAAACACGTAGTGTGCAAGCTGCTTGCACACTACTTCTTTCATTTTACTACCTGCATTTTTCTGTAGCAGGAACAGCCTGGTGTTTATTGCTGTAATTAAACTTTTTATTGCATGAGAAATCACACTCTTTGATAAAGAATACATACACTAACAGTTCACTTTTTTCTTGTTTTAATACAGGAATTAAATGACCACACTGCAGTTTTTTTAATCCTCACTTGAGGACACTTTTTCTTACTACTTTTTACATAGAGAGGAAGGGAGAGAGAGAAACATCAATGTGAAAGAGAAGCATCGGATTGGTTACTTCCCATATGCACCCAGCCGGGGGATGGTACACACCCGAACCGGGGATCGAACCCACAACCCCTTGGTTAGGAGACATCACTCCAACCAACTGAGCCACACCGGCCAGGGCTACCACATTGCATTTTTAATCTCTAAAAGATAGGGGCTCCTACCGCAGTCTCTTTATCACTCTTAAAATAATTCATCAAATTTGTTGTCAGTTGTCAAATTTTCTCAGGAATGTCATGATTTTTAAAAGTTTGTTTTAGTAGAATCCAAATAAGGTCCATAATGTTGCAATTGATAATGCCCCTTAAGTTTCTTTTAATACCTAATTTCTCCCCTATCTCTCTTTCCCATCCCCTCTAATGTTTTTGTTGAGGAAACAAGGTCATTTTTCTTGTAGAATTTTCCCTAGTCTGCATTTTGTTGATTGTATCCCAGCTTTGATAACTGCTGTGTGTTATGTAAACACAGCACTCATACACTTTCCCTAGACAGAGTGAGATACATCTCTTCTTAATGAGAACAACCTCAAACATGAAACAGTGCCACAGCCATTTTTGCTGGAGAACACCATCAAGTAATAATGTTCAAGTGTCCCTGGCCACTTTCTGCTGTTTCTCTGCGAATAAGTTATAAAGGTATAAAACAAGGAGGGAAGAATGTCACTCAGGATGCGCATTTATGAGGAACAATCAGATTTTCTTCAAAAATTATCAGACATCAACTTTTGTAACCTTACATCATGCAAGTGCCGGTTGAAGCGGATGATGGGTTCTGGTTGGCGGGGAGAACCCCTGTGTAAGACTCTCACAGTCACAAAGAGCTGTTCTTTGTGCTTGGGGACTTCGCTGAAGCATAGACACAGGCAGCTTTGATGACTTAATTGAAATCAAATATGAGAAAATGAAAAATAGCATGCACCAGAACCACAATAAAAACTACAGTAAACTCCAAAAAGCCTCTTAAATTCTCATGAGTAGCTCTTTCAGTATCTAATGAAAACAGATTGATTACTTGAAGACTGCAATGTATTATATGAAATGAGTTAATAGAGATCAAAACTTACTTTTATATAGACTCTTAAACCCAGCATACCTTTGGGGAATATTGTCATTTCAAGAAGAAAAATAGTTTCAGTGGTGATGTGGAACGTTTACCATCAAAGCAGCTTTGTATCCCATTTCTGCCTATAGTATGCAGCACGGCTCTGTCACGTGATGAGCCTTAGAGTTCGTTTTGACTGATATTTTTCTTATATTACATACTCTGACCAGGTCTTTTGTTATTGCCATAACATTAAAAAATAAATTCTTAAGTTACAGGACCTTTTTGTTTTTCTTTAAGAAGCAAAATTATGTAGGGATGGCGGTGCCTGTGGCCAGGGGAATATCGCTGTATAAAGTACTTGCTGTGCGTCAAAGACACAAATTGTGGTTTATCTCCTCTCCATGTGTGCTGATATGAAGGATTCACTGGAAGACCGAATCTAGTTAGAGTATTTACAGGGCTCCCATAACAACACTAAACCACCACCAATATCCTTGGTGCTTGAAATCCTTCTCTAAAGGGAAGGAAGGATTCTTTATTGGTCCAGCCTTCCTGGTGACCAAAAATACTCACTGGTAAGATGGAGATTTTAATGTCTGGTTAATGCTTTTGTCTATGTCCAGTAAGCAGAATAAAATAGAAATTTATTCTCTCTCTCCCCTCTTTTTATCATATGCCTCTTACTTTCATTTTAGGTAGACAGAAGTAAGGAAAAAAGAGAGGTTTTGTTTTTTACAAAGCTTGGGTTTGCATCTTGCTTCTGTTGCTGTAATAGTTAGCATTCTTACTATTGCAAGTGATGGAAATGTTAACATGAATTCCGTTAAGTTAAAAAAAATGTATTGGGTCATGACTTCCTAGAGCAGAGGTAGTGTTGCCTTCAGCCATGTTTCCATTGATGTCCACAGGATGCAGGCCTGTCCCGGCTGTCCCTTGGCTGGGCTTCCTTCTCTGTTGGGCATCAGACCCCAGACCTGTAAGAGTCACTACCTAAATAGAAGGATCTCCATATTCTTCCTTCCACTTCATTATTTCTTGGTCTTTGCCTTTTATTATTTCACTTCTTACCCTTAAAATATCCTTCCTTTATACCAATGTTGGCATTCTCCCACCACCATAGATCCCACCCTGCCTGCCCCGGCTGAGACTCTAGAGCTCATCTCCATTCGTTAGCCGCCCTCCCTTTAAAATCATAATCTTTCTACTAATGTTCAAGTACACCATCCTAAAACTAAAAGCCTTTAGGTCTTCTATCCCATTCAAGTATTGTCTGAGCCCTTGCTTTCCTTATTGAATGTGAAAGTCCCTGCTGTAGACCTTGGTCAATGTTTATCCTCTTTGTCTGCCAGTCTCCTGCAGAATTGTCTGTGCTAATGCCTCCATTTGCTCACCTCTTATTTAGGAGCTTTAGTTCTGCTGTACTCACTTTCCTTATCATGTGGCTTCTTTGTAATCCTTGTGTTAAGATGAAAAAATGACCCTAACTTCTCCAATATCTATGTCAAAACCCTGGAAACTGAATGCTAATTTTTTGGAAAAAGGGCCTTTGCGGATCTGATTAAATTAAGAATCTTGAGATGATTCTGGATTATCTAGATGGGCCCTAAATGCCATTAAAGTATCTTTATAAAAGAGAGACAAAGGCTAATGTGACACCACAAGCCAAGGAATGTCCCAAACTACCAAATTCTAGAAGGGGCAAGGAACAGACTCTTCCCTAGAGTCTCTGGAAGTAGTATGACCGTGACCTTGCTGACATCCTGATTTTGGACTTCCGGCCTCCAAAACTGTGAAAGAATAAATTTCTGTTGTTTTAAGAGGCCAAGTTTTTGGTAATTTGTTATAATGGCCACAGGAAACTAAGTATAGTTCTCTTTTAATATTCTTGGCAAAATTCATGACCAGAAATGACTTAATTTTCAGACAGTACACTTGCCTGAGTAACCAGCACACAGATCAAGAAGTAGAACCTAGCCAGCTCTACAGAAGACCCCTTGAGTCCCCTTTCAGTCTCTCACCAAAGTATGCATTTTTTAGACTTTTAATATCATGTTTTTGAACCTAATAAAAACAGAATGATAAAGTATCTCTTCTTTTGTGTCTGGATTCTTTCTCTATATCTGGGAGATTCATCCATGTTATGTGGTTGTAGGTTTTTTTGTTCTCATTGCTATATAGTTACCTTGCCTGTATGTAGCACAGTTTATTTATTTCTTCTACTGTTGAATGTTGACAAATAGTGCTGTTATGAACATTCATTGCATGTCCTTTGATGAACATATATCTGTGTTTCTAATTAGTACATAGTAAGGAAGGGATTTCCTGAGTCACAGATGCCTTCTCATTTTTTTCTATACTCTCTAAGCTGACAATCTAATCTGTACCCACTGCTTCATCTATCACCCATTACTGTGACTCTTAAATCTCTTTGATTCTGATTGCCCTGTTGAGATTCCAGATGTCACCTGTCAGACACACACATAATGGTTAGTGGATCCCAATCCAAACTCAAGTTTCTACCAAAAAAATGGAGTTCTTTCTAGTATCACTTATGGCGGTAATGGAATATCATCAATCTTAATCATTAATGTTGGAAACAGAATCATCTTCCTTTCTTTGATTATCTTGCGTCCACCATATTCCTAAAGCCTCTTGATTTCCTTGCCACCCTGTTGCTGTATTAGTTTAGGGGCACACACTCCCTTTAATTACTTCTAGTTGGTCTCTCAGCTCCTGGTCTGTCTTGTCTGTCATCCACCCACAAAATTGAAGTATATCTTCCCAAAACGTTGACCCTGCCATATCCCTTTTCAAAACTCATGGACATGGGTAGATTACCATTGATTATTGAATCATGTCAAAGTTTTATATGTTGGCTTTCTGTGCTGTCAAATTTGATTTCAGTGTTAGCATCGTTTTCTATAAGAGTTTGTGATAAATTGCTTGAAGGGCATCCTATGAACATTTCTTGTAATGACTCCATAAAATCACCATATGTTGAGAGTTTACTGTACCTAGTATACATGTAATCCTTATAACAGCTTTGTGTGGTTATGCTAATTATCTGTGTTATAGTCTTCAATTTATAGTTGAGGAAATCAGCACTCAGAAAATTTAAGGTATTGTCCAAGGTCATTCATCCAGAAACCTAATAAGTGTGCACGCACTGGAAGCCATGCAACAGTTTGTTGTTTGCATGTTCATCACTCTTCTCACGGCGCCTGGGCAGGGGAGTGTTTCTCCCAGCTTCTCACCTCTGTAGCGTGCTTTTCTGCAGCTGCAGCTGCTCCTGGCAGAGAGCTGTGGTCCTGGGTCCTGCAGTTCTGGGGTGGGCCCCTCCTATAAATGTGCGTTCTTTCCCTTCACATTCTCTAAAGCTGGAGCATCGTGACTCTTGCAGCTGTTGCCTGAGCAAGGGGACGGTAGTTGTTGTAACACCAATCTTGTTTGGTTCTACTCCCTCCTTCTCTCGCAGATTCTCCCCCACCTTCCAGCTCTTTTCTCTTTTCTTTTTCTCCCCCTCGGCTTCTCCCTTTTCTTCCACTCCCTACTTTTGTAAGGCTCCCTTTTTAAAGGTCAGTCCCTGGAGGTGAAATTTGTCCTTCTGATCACCTACCTCCCACGCTTCACTTTTCAGGTTAGAAAAACCCAGTGCAGCATAATAATCAAGCATCAAACAAGCAAACTAGGGCTGGGGCAGGGACATTATGTATACATTTGCTTTAGCAATATAAGCTGATTCATGTTTGAGTCATCGTGCATATATTTATTGGAATTTAGTGATGAGGAAATTATGGGCCAAATTATACTGTTGACACAAACATGTATCATTCTATCTATAGTAGGGTTAACCTAATAATATATAAGAAAATGAAGTGATGCTAATGATGCTACATGAGTAGTAATTTATAGCAGGGATTGCCAAACTATGACCAATTCAAGACAACAATGATGATAGATTATTGTTCTGTCCTTCCTGAAAATTTCAACGATTCTAGCTGTGCAATAGGAGTTTTGCAATTTCCCAACATTATATACCTACCAGACTTTGGAAAACTGACTAGTTAACTTTTTCTTTCAACTTTCATAATAGGCAGGAGATAACAGAAAACCTTTTATATAATAGGTACTCAAGATATTTGTTGAACTAAATTGGATCTTCTTGAGGATTAATCCATCATGACTGGATGGAGTAATTCAATGTGATAACTTGGGAAATTTGTATGGAATTCTGGAGTATCTTGTAGACTAATACACGCTAAATCACCACTGGGCTCTTTCTTTGTCATCAGTGATCTGATGCCTGAGAAACGCATTTGAATAGATAAAAAGGGGCTAAAGATTAATGTCTTCTTTCAGTTGTGCTTTTCACAAGCAGTAGCAGCTCATGGGAGATATTTAACTAACAGATATGGTATTATGAAGGAAAAATAAAATACCAAAAGAAACACAGACCATGAACCATTGTCATTTGATGATCCAGAATGCAGTTAGAGACAAGTTATTTATGATTACCTTAAAATCTATTATGCTTTAATATAACCCCCTGGTAAATCTAATTTATGTTCCATTTTACATTAACTCTATTGGAGAAACTACACCTTAGGTAAAAATGTAAGGGGTTTTTGTGTCTTTGCTTGTACTTTTAAATGATTTAGTCTTAAATTTTTTAGTGTCATAGTTATACTCACACTATTACCACAAAACTCAGTTAGACACTTAATGAGTGCATTTATTCATGAAATATATTACAAGAGTATATGCTTTGGTCCCCAAATCTATTGTTGTACCTCATTTGTGTTCTGATGTTTGGAACCTCCATATTCTGTCAGTGTAGGCTGAGCCTCAGTTCAGAATTAAGAGCTTAGACTCTCCAGCCAGATTGCCTGAGTTCAGATCCTGGTGTCATCTCTTTCTAGCTGAGTTTGGGCAGATTACTTATACCTTCTCTGCCTCCAGGTTCTGAAATATTATTACCTGCCACAAAGGGGTATTATAAAGATTGTGAGTTAATATTGGAAAGGCATACAGAGCCTGACACATTCTAATATCTGAATATGTGTTTGTGAGACAAAATGGATAAATTATACCTCATTTACTGGGTTTCAAGAACTATGGAGTATTAGGTGTTTGTTCAATTTGTTGTAATTATATTTTGCATTTGTTAGCATGTTATAGGATCATTTCACAAGATAATTTTGCCTGTTTATTTTACTACTTTTGAGAAGATATCCAACAGAGTCAGAAAGTAGCCATAATAAGATTTTTCTTTAGCTTGATAATCAAATTTTACTGTTATAAAAATGCTGTTACTGGAAGTTTTTGGCAGTATAACCAGGCAAAACAAAGAACAATCACAAAAAAAAAACATAAAAGACGTACGTACACATTGGAGAGGAAGAAATAAAATGATTTCTCATTGCAGACGACGTGGTTGTATGATGTGGATTATAATTTTATATCCCTCATATGAGTGAAATCATATGGTTCTTAACTTTTTCTGCCTGACTTATTTCACATAGGTAACAGATGATTTGACTTGGGTGGTAGGCCACACACTGCAATATGCAGATCATGTATCATAAAAGTATACACTTGAAAGCTATATAATCTTATTAACCAATGTCACCGCAATAAATTTGATAAAAATAAGTAAATCAGATTTGTGCCCTCTAAAATGGATCACAGACCGATATATAAAATGTAAAGCTATAAAACATCTAGAAGAAAACATAGGAGAAAACTTTTGTGACTTTTGGTTAGGCAAAGATTTTTTTTTTAGATACCACAGCTAAAGTACAATCCATCAAAGAAAAAAATTGATAAAGTGGGCTTAATTAAAGTTAGAAACTTCTCCTTTTTTAAGGACATTATTAACAGAATGAAAAGACAAGCCACAAACTGGGAAAAAGTATTTACAAATCATATATCGACCAAGGAAAAATATCTAGAAAATACAGAGAACACACAAACCTCAACAATGAAAGGAAAAAAAAGGAACACAAGCCTTGAGCGCTTTACCAAAGTAGATGGAAAATTGAATTTTACTCTATGGAAATTAAAAATAAATTTAGAAAAGAATACAAACATTCAGAACCAATTACTCATCTGAGTCCGAAGTAGAAAAAAGTCAATCCTTTTCTGAGTTATTATACTGTATTGCAGTATTTTAAAACTATGCCAATAAGCATTTTCAATGTTTTATATAGCACTCAAAAAATGGACCTGTTCTGCTTAGATGTTCAGATCTAAATAGCATTAAAAAAATAGATCTGTTCCTGCTTAATGTTCAGATCAAATGACTATCCCTTATTTTGCTTGTAGCATTTATTTTAAATGTCTAGTTTCTCTTTTAATCTGAAAGCCTTCTGCAGTGTTTTTATTTTATTTTAGCATTAAGTTCCACGAGTCAGTTTTCTGCAAATAACCAGTCCTCCCACCCCGTTTGCCACTGCTTTAGCTTAGCTAGTATTTTTCTTCACGTGTCTCTCATTTATTTTTTATCAGCTACCATTTTATCTGGTTTCTTTTGCCCCCTTTTGCTCGGTCTCCTGTCTTTAAAGAGCTGTGACTTCGAAGGAAGCGGCGTGAGTGGCGGAGGCAGACAGGGCATGTGGGGGGGTCGCGATGACTCACTTTTCTTAAGGTGTTGGTTTTTGATGTAGAAATGTTGAGGACCCCTAAAGAAAATTCTTTATTTGTGTTAAAGATCCTGCAAGTCACTTTTAACCTTGGGAAAAATCTTTTGAAGCTCCTTTGACCTGTCTTCATTTTTCATTTCCATAACCTTACTAAATCTTCTATGTCTTTCCCTCCCATTTTATTTGATATGTTCCCTTTCACAGAACGTGAATTCTAGTATCATTTTCATTAGATGAGGCTGACTCTGCACCAAACAGCTTCTCAAGAGTCTGCATTATTTTTATGCGCTGCACTTTGGTTTTACATTCAGTTGCCTAGCTGTTCAGTGTTGTTCTTTTTATATTTTGATGGATTCCTAGATCATAAAACTAATCAATGCTCATAATAGAAACTATGAAAAATATGGAAGACATAAAGAAGAAAAAATAATTCATAATCCTATTACAGAACTATTATTACAGTTTAAATTTTGGTGTATAACTTCCCATTTTGTATTCACGTACATATATACACAGAGATCATATATATTATATTTTAATATGTATTCTACACATTATTTATACATTCTAATATTTTTACTTAACATAGCTTGAATTCACCCCCATTGCTAAATATTCTTATACAATAGTTTTTAATGGTTATATAATATGTCACAATATGCCATTCTTCGATTCTATTTAGCTGTCTGTCCATTTTCTTTTTGATTAATAGCTAAGCATTTTCCATTTCTATCGTAAAAAAGTGTGTGTCAGTAGACACAGTTACAAATAAATCTGTCACATTTATAGGAATTTTCTCAGGGTAAAGTTTTAGGAATAGAGTTACTGGGTCAAAAAGTGTGCATAATCTTAAGGGGTTAAGTCCCCTAGAAACTTTACACTTCTCAGCATGTAAGAATGGGTGTCATTTCCCTACATCTTCACTCGGCATTGTGAAATATTTTTGGCCACTTGTTTATCAAAACTCTGGCACTTTACAGTGGGTGGAATGGGCATTTACTTATTTACCATTTTAGTTACAATTCTGTGAATTTACCTGCCTGTGTTTATTGCCTAATTTTACACTGTAATGTTTTTATGGTTGTTTGTTTGTTTTAAATTGACCAGTAAGAGATGGTTTATAAAGATATTAACCTTTCATCTGTTACATATTGTGCATATTTTTAAACAAATTAGCATCATCTGTTAAGTTCGTGATAGGTATGTTAACATTTTCATCTTAATTGTGAATGGGATCCACTTTACCATTGTATTTCCCAAATGTTGAATATGATTATAAAGGAAGCTTTGGGTTTTCAAAATAAGTTTGCATCTTGACACCTTATAAAATTATATTATTATAATAATTATTTAGTTGACTATTGAGGTTTTTTGGTAGAGAAACATAACATCTGCAAGTAGTGATAATAGTGTATCTTATTTTATGGAATTATACCTCCTTACTTTGTGAAATCTTACTGCATTAATGAGGATTTTCAGGAAGTCTACTAGTAGTCGGAATAGTTGATAACCTCGTCTTTTCCTGGTTTCCATGGGAATGCCTGTAAGCACAAAGTTGCTAATCTTATGAAATATATATTATTTTTCATCTTAAACGAGTGCCCTTATATTTTTACTTTGCAGTTATTTTTATGAGAAATGGATTCAAATTTTAATTAAAGCACTTGGGGCATCAATGGAGATGCTGATTAATTTCTTCCATTGAGCCATCGTTTTTTTCCATTCTCAAAATAAATGATAAACTAATGATTTAGTGTTCTTCCAGGATAACGCTTGGTGCATTTTGTTCATATTTCTTTCACGTTTTGTCTGTATATAAATGAATTTAAGACTTATCTGAACCTCGTTTTTGTGACTTTATTGTCAGTTTTTGGTATCAGAGTCACACTACCTTGGTATTAGGCATGTCTGAGCTTTGGAAGAATTTGTATCTGGTTATCTTCTCCTTCTTAGGCATAATGTTTTATACTTTTACTTTCCACTTTTCTTGATTTATACTTGCTATGGATATGCTAGATATTAATTAATTATAAAATATAACTCTGGATTAATTCCCCATCTTAACTATTTTCTTTTTAAAATCTCATTTTTTAATTATTACTTATTGCTGCTTCCCATGCATCTGCTTCTGCAACTTAGTTAACTTGTTTTAATGTTGAAATTTAACAGAGAGCATTAGCCCCACTTCCTACCATTGCAGACTCTCTTTAGTTTCCAGTAATTATATGATCCCTTTCTTGTTTAAAAAAAAAAAATGCAGTTTAACTACTTTTTATAAAACCACTTCCGGTAGAACTGCAAATTCAAAAGTCAGTGGTAAATACAGAGGGAAAATCCCTATCATTTCTTCATTTCCTCTCTGAATACTAAGTTATTGAAACCAAAATATGCTTACAGGGCAACACTGAGGTGTCATCTTTTGGGGGCTTTGTTTTTTGTTTGCAGATATCGCCGTGGTGGAGATGAGTGACGCCTTCCGGCAGCCTTCCTTGTTTTACCACCTTGGAGTGAGAGAGAGTTTCAGCACGGCCAACAACATCATTCTCTACTGTGACACTGACTCAGACTCTCAGCAGTCACTGAAGGTACCTCATTTCTTTACTAGGTAGTTACTTTAAGCACCAGACTTTTAAGGGTACTTCTTTGTCATCCAAAAAAATTTAAGTAGATTTTGTTTGTGAAAGGATGTTCTTGCCAGTCCGATAATTGTGCAACAATTACTAGTTAAGTTGTAAGGTTAATCTGGAATTCAGTGTAGAAATTTGATGGTACACAGGTAGGAAAAACACTGAGCTCCAGTTAGACTTACACCTGAGGAGACTGTGTTAACAGGAAGTCAGTACACACACCGGAGAAAGAAGAGATTGCGTAAGTATGGCCAAGCCTCCTGCTTATCACCATTGGGGGTTTCGTTGGGTACACCTATCTCCAGCTAGAAATTCTCGGCTTCCTATTGAAACTACTCTAAGTTGAAATTCTCTGATTATCACCAGAAAATTGCCATCCTCTTTCATGGAGATATGATTTCAATTAAGATAAGAAAGGGGAAATAAAAACCCACTGTATTCATCTACAAAACTGAGCATATTCTATGTCATTCTCTCCATTAGAGAAACTTAAATATGAGGGCATTTCCTCCATCCAGAAGATTGCCTAAAATGCTTTTGCAAGGCCAAGTAATTTTACACTGTGTGAATCTTTGAAAAGCATCTAACAGTTCAGTGAAACTCATGCCGAGTCTGACTGTATTCATTTCCTTTGTGAAACTTCCAGCTAGCTTTACGTGCTTTTTCTCATCTTTATCTTCCAGTCCTGAAATTAACAGCCTCGGGATGTGGAATTTAGAGCCACATTTCTAATGGCTTGGTAACTGTCATATGAAGATCTCGAACCCCAAATCCACATGAAAATTATTTTGCTTTTATCTTAGTACCTAAAGTTTGTATGGCTTTCTCTGAAAAATCTGCATTTTCTTTTAGCAGATACATTTACTGCATGCCAGGCATTGTGCTGGGCATTGATAGGCTATCCCTTTCCAGAATACTCTGGATAGTCTTACGACATCTTCTCCTACTCTGTCTAAAGCTGCTTTTTACCTGGAGCAGTTCTTTAATCACCCTCCAGATTTACGTCTTTAATTAATGCATTATAAAGTTTGTGGTGGTGTATTCTGAATTAGACATTTTGACTTGCTACTGTTAGCAGTTGATAGAGTGAGATTATTTTAGTTTTTCTTTTTATTCTAATATTCTACTTTTTGCATTAAGTTTATTTTAAACAGTTTGTGTTGGACATTTTTCACTCTACATTATTTTTATTCTTGCCTTATTGGTATCTGGTGATTTAATTTTATGACCATTCTTATCTAGGGAAATTTTTTTTTAAGTGAATTAAAATTACATTTGAGAGAAAGACAAAACTAATCTTAGGGAAATTAAGAAAACTATCCCATACACAGTTGCTTCAAAAAGAATAAAATACCTAGGAATAAACCTAACCAAGGATGTAAAAGGCCTGTATGTGGAAAATTATAAGACAGTAAAGAAAGAAATTGAAGAAGATACAAGTAAATGGAAGCACATACCATGTTCATGGATAGGAAAAATTAACATCATTAAAACGTCCATACTACCCAAAGTAATCTATAGATTCCTATCAAGATTCCAATGACATATTTCACAGAAGTAGAACAAATATTTCAAAAATTTACATGGAACCACAAAAGGCCCCGCGTAACAACAGTCATCCTGAGAAAGAACAAAGTTGGAGGAATTATGCCACCTACTATCCAACTATACTACAAGGCCATAGTAATCAAAGAGCATGGTACTTACTGGCCTGTAATGAAAACAGACACATAGATCAACAGGACAGAATAGAGATCCTAGAAATAAACCCACACCTTTATATCAATTGATATTTGACAGAAGAAGCAAGCACATACAATGGGCTAAAGATAGTTTTTACAATAAATGGTGTTGGGAATATTGGACAGATATGTGCAGAAAAATAACCATTAAAATGACCAGAAAAATGAAATTAGACCACCTACATATACCACATACAAGAATAAATTAAAAATGGATCAGAGAATTAAATGTTAGACCCAAAACCATAAAGATCCTAGAAGAAAACATAGGCAGTAAAATTTTGGATATTGCTCATAGAATTTTTTTACTGGATACATCTCCCCAAGCAAGGGAAACCAAAGAAAAAATAAACAAATGGGACTACATCAAACTAAAATGTTTTTACACAGCTGAGGAGAACAGCAAATTGAGAAGACAACTCAATGAGTGGGAGAACATAATCACCAATGTATCTGATAAGGGGTTAATATCCAAAATTTGCAAAGTACGTACAAAACTCAACACCAAAAAAGCAAACAACCCAATTAAAAAATAGACAAAGGAGTGCCTGAATAGACACTTCTCCAAAGAGGACATACAGATGGCCAAATAGACACATGAAAAGATGCTCAATGTCACTAATCATCAGAGAAATGCAAATTGAAACCACAATGAGATACCATCTCACACCTGTCAGAATGGCCATCATCAGTAAGTGAACAAACCTCAAGTGCTGGTGAGGACATGGAGAAAGGGAAACCTTTTTGCACTGTTGATGGGAATGCAGATTGGTGCAGCCACTGTGGAATGCAGTGTAAAGATACCTCAAAAAATTAAAAATGGATCTGCCTTTTGACCCAGCGATCCCATTCCTGGAATATATCGAAAGGAACCTAAAACTCTAATTCAAAAGAACATAAGCACTCCTGTGTTCATTGCTGTGTTATTTACAATCACCAAGATATGGAAGCAGCCCAAGTGTCCATCAGTAGATGAGTGGATAAAACAACTATGGGACATTTACACAATGGAATTCTACTTGGCTGTAAAAAAGAAGAAAATTTTATCCTTTGCAATAGTGTGGATGAACCTGGAGAACATTATGCTAAGTGAAATAAGCCAATCAGAGAAAGACAAATACCATATGATTTCATTCATATGTAGAATCAAATGAACAAATTCAACGAACAAGCAAAACAGAGACAGACTTATAGATGAAGAGCAGATGACAGCTAGCTGGTGGGGGGGGTTAGGGGGTGGAGGGATTGAGCAAAAAAGAAAAAGAACTGTGGACATAGCAGTGTGGTGATTGTTGGGGGGAGGGAATATAAGGGGACTAAATGGTAATGGAAAAAATACAATGAAGATTAAACTTAAAAAAGTAAAATAAAATCTCTCTTTCACTCTAAAAAAGTAAATAAATAAAAAGCGAATCTTATCAGAAATTTGTATGGGACAACTAAACTGATTTATTACATTGCTTTCAGCCAGCCTTTGAATAGAAGTGTTATTGCTATTTGAATAAAATAGTTCTTTAAAAAGACTACTCTAAAATATACTTAATTTATCTCGTAAATAATAGTGCTTGTTATTTGAGCACTTACTATGGGCTAAGTAATAGGTGCTTTACCTGAATACATTTTCACATTAAATTCTTAAAACATCCCTGTTAGGTATATATTCTGTCACCATTTTATAGAACTGCAGACTGAGGCTCAAATTTAATCATTTGCCCAAGGTGATATAGCTAGTAAAATTTGGGACCAGGTCTGCCTGGCTCCGAAGTCCCTCCTCCCCCTTAACCACTCAACTTGATCGCAGTGACTTCTAGTTAGAAGGATATCAGACATTCCTGCTGAGTGTGTTTATTTCAAAAAGCCCATCAAGTGTTCCTCTGAGTTGTTCCCTGCAACAACCATTTTTCTTTTCTCTCTCTCCTTCCATTAGCTTAAGCTTTTTGCTGTTTTCTTATTTAGCTTGTTCCTAGCCCAAGTAGGTGTCCGATTGCAGAGGACAAGGGTCTTGAGGATAGAAAAATATTTTTTTCAGTCTAACAGTTTTCTCTGAGCCCTAGAAATTCCTCCAGTCCTCTGCTGATAAAAGTCTGTGTGTGTGTATGTTTAATGTTAATGATTTCTGTTGCAGTTAGTTATAGGTGTAACTGTTATCCCTGCCATCTGCAAACAAAAAGGAAAGTACTGTGAAATAAGGCAGACCAAGAGATACTTATAAATAATATATTGCGTATGGATTTGCCAAGGAAAATAAAAAAATGAACACCTCCATTTTCACAGAGCAAAGGCAGGATGAGAATGCTGTTCTTGTCATATCCCCAGCTGCACTTGGGTTGGTTCTTTGGACATCGAGAAAGTAAAGCCATACCACTTACAGTTTCATCTCATGCTCTTGGTTGAAGAGAGCAATTTCTCTTTGGCAGCAAATTCTCAGGAAGAAGTTATTGGGAAAAAAAAACTTTTTTTAAGTCTAAGCTTCTGAAAAATAATTGATGGTAACCATAAGAGTACTTAAAATTTATATCTGAGTTTATATGAAAAGTTAATTTAGACTATAATCATACGTCACTGAATGACAGGAAATGTTCTGAGAAATGTGTTGTTAGGCGATATCACTGTTGTATGAGCACGCTACTGTACTGAATGCTGTAGGCAGTTGTTAACACAATGGTATTTGTATAACTAAACATCGCAACATAGAAAAGGTACAGTGAAAATACGATATAAAGAATAAAAAATGGTACACTTGTGTAGGGCACTTACCATGAATGGAGCCTGCAGAACTGGAAGTTGCTCTGGGTGAGTGAGAGAGTGAGTGGTGGGTGAGTGTGAAGGCCTGGGACACTACTGTCCACCACTGTAGACTTTTTAAATACTGTACACTTAGGCCATGCTAAATTTATTAAAAAATCTTTCTTCAATAATAGATCCATTTTAGCTTACTGCCAACAATTTTACTTGTGAACTTAAAAAATTTTCTGCACTTTTCAACTCTTGAAATAACAGCTTAAAACAGTGTACAACTGTACAAAAATATTGCCTTTACATTCTTATTTTATAAGCTCTTTTCTACTTAAACAACTTTAATTTCTGAAACTGTTTTGGTTAAAAACTAAGACACAGGCACACACATTAGTCTAGAGCTTCACGGGGATAAGACCATCAATGTCACTGTCCCCACCTCCACATCTCGTCCGACTGGACGGTCTTCGGGGTAAAAACAGACGAGGAGCTATCGTCTCCTAGGATAACAATGCCTTCTCAGGAATACCTCCTGAAGGACCTGCTGAGGCTCCTTGAGGAAGTGTTTCCTGTTACCTTACAAGCAGAAAAGGCACCATGAACATTTCTCTCTGTTAATGAAAACCTTTCGGTGTTGAAGAGCAAAAGTGTAATATTTTCACACTTTTAAGGATCCTGTTGAGGTCTGCATAAGCTTTTGCTAAACCCTTCGCCGAATTTCCTTGGGTTTTCTTGTTTTTTTCTCCTTCAGTTTCTTTTTCTTTTGCCTCTTGCTCAGCTTTGCGTTCCTGGTCCAGTTCCAGCAGTTCATCAGTCAATCTCTCAGGGACCACCTCTAGGAGCTCCTCGTGTCATCTTCATTCACACTCAGGTCAAAGTTGTTTGCCATTCCAACCACAGCCCTTTGTGCTACAACATTAAGGTGGCTGTGGCGTCACTAGGTGATATGGATTTTTCAGCTCCATTATGGTCTCATGGAACCTCTGTCCTATCTGCAGTCCGTAATTGACCAAAACACTGTTCCGCGGTGCATGACAATAATCAGGGCATGCACTTGCACTAAGATTTGTATCCACTTTAAATCACAAGTACTATTTAGTTGTAGTGAGAATAAAATACATTTTTTCAAGAAAAAATTATAATTGCACTCAAGAAAGGGAGGTTGATATTCCAGTTTTTCCTTAGCATTGTAATAACACAGTTTTCATAATTTTCTTTAAATAAGTACCATGAGACCTTCTTATGTTGCTGTGGATGAGACTGTGCTAAGATTTACATCTCCTTAAACATAAGAAATTGCTGTAACAATTGTTTTCTGATTTATTTCATGCATAATAGAAATTATCAGACCTTCACTTGGAAGTCTGGAGTCTTTTGGCCAGTGAGCTGTGGGGCAGATACATGAAATGCATCTGACATCAGAAAGGCCTTGGGAGAGGTGAATAGTTGTTGTGTAAAATGAAGAAGTTATTTTAATGAACTCTTTCTTCTATCATCACTAATTCCTTTATAACAATAGCTCTCAGCCCTGATTCTTGTGATTCTTCCCCCTTGTGCTCCCTCTCTTTCTTCTAGGCCATTCTCCATTCACTATAAACAATGCTGCTTCTATTAAAAGGGTAAAACAAAACAAGGTAATATCACTGTGCAGTACCACATAGTCAACAGTTAAAAGCCCTTGTAACACAGATGGCAAGGCCGTGGAGAGTGGGAAATTTATACACTGCTGGTAGGACACTACTGTACATTGGTACTGCCTTTTGGAGAGCAATTTGGCAATATCTAATTATATCAAATCAGCATATCACCAAGACTCAGCAATTCTGTCTCTAGCTGTGTACTGTAAAAGGGTCTCTGGCATGCATAAGGAGATATAATCAAGACTATTTATGCTAATATGGTTTGTAATAACCCATCTCCTGAAAGAATTGGTAAATGTCAACAGGAGAATAAATAAATACCTTTGGGTGTAGTCATTCAATGGAATATTATAGATCACTTAAAATGAGTTATGTGTCACTATCAATATATATATCAGAAGCAGTGTTGAGGGAAAAAACATTATAGAAGCGTGTGTACAGTATGATTTTATCTATACAAAATATAATCCCATGCAAGACAAAGCTTTTATGCACTTCTGTGTTATAAAAGGATAGACGTGTGCAGGGGAGAGCACTGGCCGGATGGCTCAGTTGGTTAGGGCGTTGTCCTGATTCACTGAAGTTTGCAGGTTCGCTCTCTGGTCGGGGCACATACGGAAAGCAACCAGTGAATGTGTAAATAAGTGGTACAGCAAACTGATGTTTCTCTCTCTCCTTTCCTTTCTCTCTCTAAAATCAATTTTAAACAATTTTTAAAAGAGTTGTGCATGGGAGTTCTGAACAATAAATTCAGTACAGTTTTCTCTTTAGGGGGTATTTGTGGAATAGGATTGGGAGGGGAAGACAAGCGTCTCCAACTATATCTGTAATATTATTTTTCTAAGTTTAAGTGACATGTACTCGTACATGGGTGATGATTTTTATACTTTTGATATACTTGAAATAGCTCATAATATTTTTTTAAAAAGAAAAATGTTGCCCCAGTCTGTCATTTTCTGTATCTGTCAGGATTTACATATACTTTGGGCACTTGGATTCCAAAATATTTTTTGGTTTCTTTTCCCTAATGTTCTGGCTGTGATTAGAAAGCCTAGATGTATTTGGATCTTTCTGCACTAAGATATTCTTTATTCCCGTTTTCTCCATTATAGCATAAATATTTTTGTAGAGATTTATGTGCATATCGGTGACACAGTTTGTGTTGAAACATGATTATGTGAAATTATTCTTTGTTGAAGAAATTTAATTGTATTTTTCTCTTTAATCATTGCTTGAAACATTGCTTTACAGACAAATTTCCCGGAAATCTATCAACATGCTTCCTCCACCACTGTCTCGCTGAATGCAGTACATACATATATGGTGGCTGAAACTGTTTCTCAGTGCATCTGGTATTTTTTTTATTGGGGTCTGACTAGCATGAAATTGTAGGTGCACAAACCAAAATTTTTTAATTAGCCATTTAAAAATCAATTTTTAACAGTATGGTGGTATTTCAAAATAATGAAAAATAGAATCATCAAACGATTCAGCAGTTCCACTTCTGAATATATGCCCAAAAGAACTGAAAGCAGCATCTCAAAGAGATGTTTTATACCCCTGTGTTTGTAGCGGTGTTATTCACGATGGCCAAAACAGTCCAAATGTCCATCATGGATGAATGGATAAACGAACAGTGAAATATACACACAATGGAATATTGTTCAGCCCTAAAAAGGAAGGAAATTCTGACACATGCTACAGCATGGATGAGCCATAGTTACTCACTCATTCAGACAGGTCCATGGTACATAGACCTATGCATGATCTTTTATCTGCAGGTACAGAGCAACCCAATATTCTTGAGAGTTCATGTGTGTGAAACTGGACAATAAGTCTATTTTTCTGGTACTCATTCATATCCAGGTAAATGATTGTAATGCCCAGTATTATAAATTTTGATGATTTTACTAGTTTCTAGTAAATTGGTGAGGACAGCACGGTAATTTTTATAATTAATACCTTGAACTTAAATTGAATCATTACCTGTTGTTAGTGAATCTACTCAGATTCCAGAGTGTTCTTAATCCCATAAATACTTTTTTGATCTTACACTACTTTTTTTCCTTAGTTTTACCTACCTTACCAAGGTAAAGAACCAAGATGAATTTAGTTTTAGACTGAATTGTATATGAAATTAAAATTTTGTATTTTTTCAAAAGTTTCTTTTAGTTTAACAATTTTTACTGCATTCTTTGCAATGCTTGAAAATAACATCTATCTTGGCCAGTGGTACAAAGTGTATGGCAAATATTAGGAGAGAAAGTAATTTGAAAATATCATATAAAATAGTCCAACAGTTTGTGAATCAGAATCATTGGCCTTGTCCCTTTTAACATTGCTGCCCGTGGACATTCCTGCACGTATCTTGCTCGCTTATAACCCACCATTGATTTGTAAGCCGTGGCACTCTGTCCTCTCTCCACCCTGTTCAACATAGCCATCATATATACTTCCTCTTATTATTTCATGGAAAGATTTTTCCTTTCTTTTGAGAGAAGAAACAAACAGTCTTGTTCTTTTATTTTACTTGTTTTATAAATGATTCAGCCTTTATCTGAGCTATTTGACATTTCATGTCAAATTGCGGAAAGAGATAATTTTGAAGAGGAGCTGATAGGTCATGCATGTGAACACTGCTGTATCAAGATTTTCTCTTGACTAAAAAGCTTCTGCACGCCTAAAGAAAACAGCATTAAAATGAAAAGAGAACAGGCCATATGGGAAAACATATTTGCAAATGATACCTTGGACAAGGTTTGATCTCCAAAATATATAAAGAACTCACATGACTCCACTCCAGGAAGACAAAAAAAAAACAATTAAAAAATGGGCAAAGGCCCTGAACAGACTCTTCTCCAAGGAGGACATACAGAGGCCCAGAGACGTATGGAAAGATGCTTAGCATCACGAGCCATCAGAGAGATGCAAATTAAAACCACAAGGAGATACTACTTCATACCAGTCAGAATGGCCATCATAAACAAATCAACAAACAACAAGTGTTGGAGAGGATGTGGAGAAAGGGGAACATGTTAGTGCACTGTTAGTGGGAATGCAGGCTGGTCCAGCCACTGTGGAAAACAGTATGGAAATTCCTCAAAAAACTAAGTGCCCATCAGTCAATGAGTGGATCAAAAAACTATGGTACATTTACACAATGGAACACTACGCAGCAGAGAGAAAGAAGGAGATCCTACCCTTCGCGACAGCGTGGATGGAACTGGAGAGCATTATGCTAAGTCAAATAAGCCAGGCAGCGAAAGACAAATACCACATGATCTCACCTACAAGTGGAATCTAATCAACAAAACAAACAGGCAAGCAAAATATAACCAGAGACATTGAAGTAAAGAACAGACTGACAGTAACCAGAGAGGAGAGGGGAGAAGGATAATAGGGGAGGGGCCATCAAGGAACATGTATAAAGGATATATAGACAAAGCCAAAGGAGGTAGGTTCGAGGGTAAGAGGCGGGGATGGGTGGGACGAGGGGGCATGGTGGGGTGAAAATGGAGACAACTATACTTGAACAATAAAAAATAAAAAATTATACCTATTCTTTCGTAAAAAAAAAAGATTTTCTCTGATCATCTTGAATTGACAAGCTAGATTTATTTAGAGTGGATATCGTGTTGTAGAATCCATCCCTGTGGTTTTGTAAAGGGCTTGAGACTGGAGAATCCAGTTTTCTTTCATGCCAATTAACAATCCTACATCTAAGAAATTATTGCTGGATGAGGTATTCGTTTGTTTTCCTAATTCCTCTTTTACCCTCCCCCCCAGCTCACTGGTTGTAGCATCTTATTACTATTTGTCAAAAGGAGAGGGAACTCTTTGCTACACTATAAATGGAAGATGTCGTATTACTGGGTTAGCACCAGGTAATTTTTTCATATGTAGAGACTTGCATCACAGGCCCATGAGTGTGAACACCTTAAAGAGCAAGAAGGAATACTCCTGCACACAGAAAGTGTGAGTCCAAAAGCCTCCCGACTACCGCCCAAAGGGGGCAAGATTTGCTAAATTCTATTTCCTTTCATTCATTGTAAATAAATGACTCTGTGGAAGTTGATCTTGGGGGCACTCCAACCCATCAGCCTATTTGGATCCTTTTAGAGTGCACCCTTGAAATTATTACTGAAATTTATGTGTAAAATGTAATTTACTGTACAGAAATTCGTTATACCTATAACTTTTCAACAACATAGGTTTTTTTTTAAAAAAAAGAAATACCTGTACTTGAATAATAGGGTCCAATTAGGTGTTGCTAGAAGAAACAGCTTGTGTCAAAGAAGAGGAGGTTAATTACAATTATAGCAACACATTATAAGGAAAAGTTTGTGTTAAGGGGCTATTTCAAATGCTGTGTATAAAATGTCACTCATCAGCATCTGGCCCAGTTTAAAGACATGTATCTACTTACAGCAGAGTTCTCCCACTAAGATATATTTATTTGAAAATGAAACAAAATTAAAGGGGAAGAGGAAGCGAGTCTAGAATTTCTTTAGGATTACTTTCCAACTTTGGTGTAATTTAACTTGACTTTAGGTACAGGTTGTTTTAATTGACAGTTGTTCATACTGAAACAAGAATGTGTTCTTACCCCTGATCACAAAACAACAGGTACAAAATGTCTCTAGATCTGGAAATACAGCAACTGAGTTGCGGTCATTTGCTTTGACCATATTAATACTCATTTGATATATGGCTTTAACCCTTTCGGTACGGGTGCCAGATATATCCGGCGCCCATCTGATTGATGACCTGTGTGGACGAGCGCCAGATATATCCGGCATCCATCTGTATATAATTTTTATAAATTTTACTTATATAATTGATAGAATTTTATATAACTATCTCTTAATATTAAAGTTACAAACAACACTTGGAAAAAAGCATTGTTTTATTAAGCATAGATCTTATATAAGGTTAGGAAAGTCTTCACACAAAGGAGGA
>VMDR010005830.1:0-14231 GCA_007922815.1 Macrotus californicus | reverse complement strand
CGCGGTGGAAAGAGCGCTCGTACCGAAAGGGTTAAAATGCTTGAAGTACTTTATAAACCTATTTCATTTGATCTTTAAAAACAATCCAATGAGCTAGACAAGTTAGGTGCTTACTACATAGATTGGACAGCTAGAAGATACTTTCTGTACAGGTGAGAAATAAACCCAGAGAGATGGAGCGACTTAGGGGCACACGCAGGTAGTAAGTGTCAGAGCAGGGCAAGTCCAGTGTTCTTGGATTTGTCATCAGGTACATCCTCATCTAAGTCTGTCTGTAAAATTCATATGTCCTGTAAAAACGTGATTTCCTAGGTTTTTGTTAGGTTGTTTTAACTCGTAAGCGCGTACATAATTAGTTTCCTAACATAAAAGGTAGGCTAGTGCTGGGACACCTGTGTAGGAGTCTTCTTCCTCAGCCTGCTCAGCTTTATTTTAGCCGTGTGGGGGATGGTAAAGGCGAGTCCCACCTTCTCAGTGAGGCCGAGGGTGTTACAACAGCCAATCTGATATTTCCCTGTCCAGCTTTGAAGCATTGAAATTGTGTTAGAGGACGGAGCTGGAGACCATAAGAAATCCCTGTTTCCCCCAACTGTAGTGGAAAACTGGCCAGGCTCCACAGGGACAGAAAGAAGGATCAAAAAGGAAGACCCAGAAGGTCACTGGCTGGGGGGCCGTGTCCTTTTCCTGGCCAAGAACTCCCAGATCCTTTCTTTTCTTTCCGGAACTGAGATCCTGGTTGCTCATTCTGTGTGTCCTGCCCTGAGTGGAATTGACTTAGCAACCCCACACCAGCTGTTCCCACTTCCTTCCCTTGGCTGTAATTACCCAAATTTTAGGCACAAACACTTTCTAATTTTGGAGATACTCCATTTACTTATCCTTAAAATGACCTTTTTAAAGTTATATTGTCTCAAATAGCTATCAAAAGTTGTCTTCATCTTCCCTTGGAGTGAGACCTAGACTAGACTGTCTCTGTCTTGCTTCTCTATTTAGTTATTAACAAAAGGTACTGGAAATTTTAAAAAACATTTTTTGGTTATTTCTGGTACAGCCAAGGAGTACACTGACTGGAAGCCCCCTAAAGATTTCAGACAATTATGAAGTTGTAGTGGGGTAATGCATCTCCAGAAACATTCACTGATAAGGAACTGAGGTTTATATTTATCTTGAATTTATATTTCTAGGCTCCCAGATGAAACACTTCCATGACGTGATGTGAAATAGAGCAGTTGGGTCTCAAATTTATTTCCCTTCCTCCTTTTATTTATTTATTTTAATGGGTTTAGTACAAATTAAACATTCACTGTTTCACCTTGGTGAGTGGATACCTTTTGCGGCCTTGTTTGCTAATAAAAATTCAGTAGATTCTGATGGGGATGGTTTTAATACAGTTTCATGACTGTTATAATGCAGACATTACCTAAAATGAAGGCAAAGAGGTCATGTAAGAGGGTTGTGACTCCGATGAGCAGTTCTTCAGGAAGACATACCATATTGGTTCTCAGCCACGAGCAGCTCTGGTTATATTCTACAGTGCCTAGCAGAGCCTCTAGCTCCCTCCAACCACAGCTCCTGTCACTGCTACTTGCATTCCTATGCCTGGTGCACCAAAAAAGAGATGATGGTAGAGTAGCTCCTGTGCAGGGCATGGGGGCATCTCTCCTTCCAGTGCCACAAGGACAGTGCTGATGGTGATGGGCCTTTAGCCAGAAGCAAGTGATAAAACACAGAGTCAGAGGAGACCAGCGATCACTCAACCCAAGTCTTCATATGTTATGTTACAGAGAGGTGAAATGGCACCGGGATAGTCAGGAGAAGAGCCAGAACTTACACATATCTTATACATTCTTTAACTTGCTCATTTATTATGCTTCCCTTGAGTACCTACTCTGTGCCATTCAATTTGCTGGACCAAATTTGCTGGTTCAATTTGTAGAGTACAGATATGAACAAAACGTGGCCCTGGCATCCAAGGTGGCTCAGGCTGTAGGATGGGACAATCATATGAAGAAAGGTATGCAGTGCTGTCATAGAGGTGTGTGCGAGGGTAGTGACAGCAAAAATAAAAACGTCATCTACATCTGTTGGGAAGTGGGTGGCACTGAAGACAGTCAAGGCCAGTTTCACAGAGCAGGTTTCTTACGCTATGCTCAGAGGATGCAGTGGGGCACAGGATGAAGAGAAGGGCTTTTCCTTGTTACTTAGAGGTAGGAAAGCATCTTCCTCTCAAGAGAACAGTGTCAGGAAGAGTATGGTTTACTACACTGGAGAGATGTGTTGTAAATCAAACTTGGAAAATTCTTCATACTGGGTTCCTGGCTTTGTTGATCATCCAACATTTTTCTCTTTATTTTATAGTAATCATTTTCTCATAAACGTGTGTGTGTGTGCTTGTGTCCACGCAATAGCTACTTGTGAAACACCTGTGGGAAAATCTCTTTCATCCTTCCCCCACAACATCTCTCATCTGTCTCTTGATTTCCTTTCCCTGGACACCACCCTTGCCCAAGCCCAGGACTTTTGCAATAGCTACCTAAATGCATTTCCCCTCCAATATTAAATAAAACCACCTAATTACAATTTTTAAAACTTTATCAAGGTTTCCCTTCTATTTATTTGTCTTTCTTGGATAATACGTTCACCTGATACAAAAATTTAAAAGTGAAGAAGAATGTGTAGTATAGTAGAAAGTCACTCTTCTTGTCCCCCTGCCAGCCAGCTCCCCTATCCATTGGAAACCTGTTATTAGGTTCTTGTATATCCTTCCAGAGAGCTTTTATGGATGTACAAATTCACATTTCCTTTTTCTCCCTTTTATTACAGAAATAGAAGCATAGAGTAAAAACCATTTTATACTTAGCTTTTTCTTCACTTAGCAGTATGTCTTGGAGATCATCCCATGTCACTACATGAAGTACTTTCTCACTGTTGTTCAGCTGCATTGAATTCCATTGTACAGAGGTACTGTAGTTTATTCAACCAATTTCTAGTTGATAGACATTTATGTTGTTGCCAACCTTTGCCATTACAAGCAGTGTTCCCTGTGTTTTCAAACTTCATCATGTTTATCGCTCAGCTTAATAAACACTTGACTGCCCAGTGTCCACAGAACAGGGTACTACTGTACAGGCATTTTGGCATTCAAAGCCCTCTTCAGTGAGACCCAAAGTAACTTTCTAATCTTCTTATTTGTATTTGCCAAAATGAACTTTCTGCTTTAGCCCAGTGATTACATTCAAGATCTTTTTCAAATACTCCTTTAATTCTCTTTTCTATACTTCCACAAAGGAACTGTCTTCTTTAGTCAGTGATAATATTTGTTGACCTAAATGGGCCTTTGCTGTTCTTAGTCCTCTACATTGGGTCCTCACCTCCCAGCTTTGCCTTTGGTAGTTTTGTCTCTTCTCATTGGCTCATCTTGAGTTCCACCCTCTCTGCTGATTCTCACAGACTTCCTCAGTCTGCACTGTTATCTTCTTTTCTCCTAGAAACCCCAGCCCTTGCTGTATATGCTCTTTTGACTTAGCGTGTCTGTGTGTACATGCATGTGCGTCCAGGCTTAATGATATTTCTTTCTAAATGTGTATGTATCCTTTGATTTATCAAGATTGTGAGGTATTGAAGGTATTTTAGTATTTTATATATATGGGGGTATATATATATTTATGGCTCTCAGAATTACTCAGCACAATTCCTTTCTCTGCAGTTTTGTTTACTTATCTGTTATCCTTAAACATTCAAAAATCTTACATGCTGCTCTAAGCCCAAGCCCTTGTTGGTTCCCATTTGCCCCCACATTGATCCTGGGATGAAGAATGGTGATGGCTGGTCTGTTGAGTTTTGTGTCGTTTTTCTCGTACCTGCCAGAGCTGCCTCTTTGCCAGATGGACCCACACTCCCACCCTTGAGGCTCCACAGATGCCTAACATTTTCTGTTTCCATGACAACATATATGCCATGTTTTCCAGTAGACTGTTCAGGTTTTTTTCCTAAATCGTGATTCTCCAGTCTCAGTGAAGCCTTTATAACATAGGCTTTTCTAGATTCTCACCTGTGTTTTCACTCACTTTAATGTCTAAGAATAATGATGATAGCTAGTTTACTGAGTGCTTTCCATGCACCAGACACGTTATTTGTATGATTTCCTCAAACCTAGAAGATAAGGATATTGCCGGTGATTTGTTTATTTCATTCTACTTATTGAATAATACATAAATTATATTTATGACTATCTATTCAGAGATGGCCTTATTATCTGTGTGTAGACTTGCCCATCCTGATAAGTGGCCAGTGCCCTTTGTTTCCAGCTGCCCAGGAGGCAGAATGCTGCTTGGTCCTCTCCCAGGGCATGGGTGAGCTTGTACTTAGGGGAAACAAGCTCATTTCTTATTTTCCAAAAAGACCGTGGCTGACTCAATAATTCTGTGATTACATATTCTGCTGAAATGTCATAGATAATTCAGTTTTTGGATTTTACATGTTTGTGCCATTTTCTGTGCTCTCCTGAGCCCTGTCAGATTGCAGACTGCTCAGATGTAGAAACTTACTCTACACTCCCTGAAATTTCTAATTGCTAGTGAAATTGTCAATACAGATTTTCCCACAAACTATGGTTCAGTCAATTAATTGAATTAATTAGTTTTGTATTGACTTCTTTACTTTTCTCTTTTTTCAGGAAATCATTTGCCAGAAGAATAATGTGAGTATTTTACTTTAACCTTTTCCAGAAGTTTTTTTTTCTTTTCCATCAGCTGATCTCTGGTATTTTTTCACATTTGCAAAATATTAATTTCTCTCTCTGTTTTTCCTCTTTAGAGTTTCTAACATATCAATATAAATATGATTATTTTATCTAAATATTCCCTTATAGTAAAATTTTATTTTTAATGGAGGTGACCTGATGCCTTTTTAAAAAATACATAGTTATGTTTTTGAAAAAGTTTTGCAAAGTAGATTCAATTTTGTGGAATTATGAGTGACACTGAAGCAGCATATATACACACAGGTACACACATGTCTGTGTGCATATATGTATATTTACACATATGTAGATACCTATGTGTATATACTCTCTATATATGTTAAAGATATATACACACACATACATATATAGAAACATACATGTATATATGCATATTTCTATTTAACTTGTCTACCATCTGTTTATCTGTCAGATTGATTTAAGTTCTTATGTCTTGTATCTGTTTTTGAGACCACACTACAAAATTCCTACTCTCCACACAGAATTAAAAGTTAAAAAATGATAAAAAATAAATTTAAAAATTAAAAATATGCCTGAAAGTAAATAATACACAGGTGAATCACTTTGTTATGCCAACCAATGGCCATACTTTTCATTTTGGAAAGTAAGTCAGTATTTAAAAATTTTAAAGAATTTATTTCTGCAACTTAAAATGGAAAATATACTACAAAGATCTGCACATGATTCAATTTAAGATGGTAACATTAAAAGCACAACTGATAACTTTTCTTTAGGTCAGAAATTTTAAAACTTATGGTTAAGATCTCACCATATCACAGACTCACAGCATAAATAATGTTGCCATTGTAAACTTATCCTATACCTATCAGCAGGAAATAAGAAATTATTGCTTCATGCATCAATTCATTGTAACAGATTTCATTAAACAAATAGTGATTGACATGAACCATGCCCCAAACTTTGGGCTGGGACCACAGGGTTTCACTAAGGTGGTTGAAAGTGACAACAGCCACATTTCATAACTTCCATGAGACAACAAATGAGAAGTGCCAGAGTCTAGCTGGGGGAAGAGGCCAGTAAACAGATAAGGACACAAACCAATTAGAAAATGAACATAAAGCAACATTCTAAACAGTGTGTGGCAATTACATCAGGTGATCATGGAAGGTCTTTCAGAGTAGGTAGCAAATGCTACTACCTGAGACCTGAATGGTAGGAAAGAGCCAGTCATGCCTGGGATGGTTTGGATGTGTGGACAAGCCAGTTTATAAGATGACCAAATATTGTACATTGTGACCAAGTTATCATTGACTTGAATAAGCTGCTATTTCGGGTGCTGAGTGTCCTTATCAGAAGTTGAGTATTTTGCCCCAACTGGTTTGGGTCAGTGGGTTGAATATACTCCCACAAACTGAAAAGTCGCCCGTTCGATTCCTGGTCAGGGTACATGTCTGGGTTGCAGGCCAGGTCCCCGGCTGGGGGCGTGCAAGGGGCAAACAATGGATGTTTCTCTCTCACATCAACATTTCTCTCCCTCTCTTTCTCCCTCCCTTACCCTCTCTCTAAAAATAAATGAATAAAATCTTTAAAAAAAACAACTTGACTTTAAAAAAATGTTGAGTATTTTGAGCATATATTTCAATATATTTGAATAGTGAGAGCATTTCTTCCCAGAGGCTCAATTCATTTTCTTCACATACTTGTGTTCATTTTTATATGTTTCTAGAAAATAACATACAGAATTGGCATTATTTTAATAAAAACAGTGAAGATAATTAGATAGAATAAGACTAGATTTTGAGCTGTGGGTTTTTATAGCCATGGAAACAAGCATAAGCCTGAGGGATTGGCATTATTATTTTATAACCATGCCTTAGTGTTTTCAAATTGAAGGAAATACGGTCTTTTCCTTTGAAAAGCAGGCTTAAATATTTTAGAATTAGTGTCTTCTTAATAAAAGGCATTTGTTGCACCTAAGATGTATGTTCTTGATCATACAGTGGCTGTTTTTATTTTGCTTTGGATTATTAGTGATTTCAAACTCTGGGTTTTGTAGCAATCTGCAAACAGAAATTGGAGTAATATTTCTAAGTTATATGTGAGCCCACTTGGGAAATACATGTTCCCATATTATTAATCTTCATTTTGAAAAGTTGCTTTTCTTAGCAGTTTGTATCTTTTTAAAAAACCCAACATCCCACAACCATCCCTCACACTTTCCCCCCGCTGCAAGCCTGCTGAGAGGCCTCTTAGCTCAAGGCTAGCAGCGTCCATGTGCCTCCTGTAGCTTCTCAGCCCTCCCTGTTTTTGAACATCAACAATGGGAAATTGAAATATATATATTTACTGCTTCAGGAACATAGGCAAGAGACTCCAAAAAGTGTGGAGAGGCCAGGATCTTAGGAGAGCCTTAGCAAGCTGGATATTTTCAACAAGGGTTCTGAAGCCGTATTCCTTGGGGTTTGGAGAAGACAACTTCAGGAATCTGTTTTTCTCTGCTGTGTGCATGACTCTCATTTGTCTCTCTTTGTCCCTACACTGCTCAACACATACCCAGACATCTGATAGTCATCCTCTCCTAGAATTCCTTTTGCACAGATGCATTATTCCCCAATGCCCAGAATTGCAACAGTGTATTATATTTCATGTCTTATACACAAGTGCACGTGGTGGTAAGGCTTCTGAGGATACAGAACTTTATCCATCAGCAGAATAATATGCTGAAACTTTTCTCGTTCACTGGGGGCTTCTGTTTTTCCCTAATTTGTGACTTAGAAGATTCAGAGCATTTTCTTCTGTGATTTTGTTATAGTTCTTATTTAAAACAGGAGTCTTCAATTCTGTAGCTCTATTTTATAACCCACTCACAGTTTAAGCTCTGGAAGCTTTGGAAAGCAGCCTCTTAATATATGTGTCTCTCTTTTCTACCTGGCGGTGGCTTGAGTGAAAGGATTAGTTGGTGGACATGCTATGGGATCCTGGCTCCATTTTAGAAGCAGGATATGTTTATTTTCCCTCTCGCTGACTAGTCTTCCAATTATTGTTGCATGAAGGAGAACTTGAGAAAAGAACAACTTCATGTTCTTGATTTAAAAATCAAACCTCAACCTCTGGAAGTTCTTCCCATACTTTAAATGGAAGCCAGGCCCAGTTTCTGCTTCATTACTTGACATTCAAGAAGTGCCTCAAAGAATAAAATGTTCAAAAATAACCAAGTCTGTCCACAAGGGCACTTGGCACTTGCATGTGTGCTATGTGACAGTAACTTGGCTCATGCAGGGTTCATGGAAGGTGACCTGAGGCAAAGGGGTTGTGTGCCAGCCTGCAAAGGCCACTGGGGAGGGTGCCCAAACCCCTGGTGTTAATGGCATACCCTCTAGGGAAAGAGTCCCTAGGCTGGAGTCCCAGACAGCACAGACCAGCGGTGACCTCTCAAAGTCTTACCTGTTTCCTCACCTGTAAATGGAGATAATAGCAGCTTCTTCAGGGGGTTGTAGTGAACTGTGACCATTCATTCTCTGGCACATGCAAGTGGTAAATAAATGTTTGTTCTCATCATTTTATCTCTGAGCATCGGAGAAGTGATGTGTTGTTCTCCATAATGCTAATGTGGCTGGGAACCCATTATCCGAATGCCCCAGGCTCCCTGAAGCGGTGCTAAATAAACTTTTCCAGTATCTCATTCTAATGTTCTTTTTTTTTTTTTACTTTTTCCTTTCTCTGTGGTATTTTCTGTTAGAGGTCTCTTCCATTTCCTTAGTTTCAACCATATCAAATAATTCTCGGGTCTGTATTTTGGCTTGAAACTCTTACATGTTCTAATCATGTGTTTTCAACTCTGTTTTGGAGTTTTTCACTTTGGGTATCCTGCTCTCCTGAAATCCTAACCTCTCTAAAGGTGAACATTTCATTCTACCATCCCAAATCAAACCCCAGCTTCTTGACATTCTTCTTAAATATTAACTGGAAATTTGGGTCTCTTTGATTAATTACCTGATATATAATAAGTGCTCCAGAGTACAGTGTATTCAGAAGTGATTAAGTCTGATTCTACTTTCTGAATTCTTTCTTTTTAATGCCATTTATTTTAGTGCCTTGAGGTTTGTTTGTTTTTTTTAAGATTTTTTTTTATTTTTAGAGAGGGAAGGGAGATAGGAAAACATCAGTGTGTGATTGCCCCTTGAGTACCCCCTACTGGCAATCTAGCCCATAACCCAGGCATGTGCCCTGACTGGGAACCGAACCAGCGACTCTTTGGTTTGCAAGCCAGCACTCCATCCACTGAGCCACACCAGCCAGGGCTACTTTCTGAATTCTTGCTTTTGTCAATGATACCACTCTTTGAGGAAGCTGCATTTAAGAATGGGGAGTCGCCTCTGACTCCCTCTCTCTCTCTCAATATCTGTAACCAGTTGGCAAATTACAGTGAGTGCATATGTCAATTGTTACTGCTGCTGGTCCGGTCATGCTTTGCAGCTTCCTACCTAATTTCCTCAAATCTTGTTTCTCTCCCTGTCAGTCCTTTCTGTTTTCCTCCCAGACTGTCAGAGTGCGCAGCCTTGATGATGTTTTCTTTCCGGCTCTGAATCCTCTGTGATTCCCACTGCCCAGCACGTGTAGTTTAAAATCCTTAGCTTTGCATTCACTTCCCTTCCCTGAGCCCCCAGCTCTGCACACTTGCTTATTATCACTCAGGGCTGTCCAATGTGATTTCGCCTCTCTTCTTCCCAGCTCCACTTCTGTTTGCACTAGCAACCCTCAGTTGGCATCATTAGTAATCCACAGAAGGTCACGATGAGTGAGCAGAGAGCAGCATGGGCTGGGATTAGAAAGAGGCAGAATTTGGATAGTGAGACCCTTGGAGTGCATGATATGTTTTTTTCATCTAAGGAGCAAGGAAAGAGGCTTTAAGCAGCTGAGGGAATGATCTGATATAAGTTAGAAGGTCACTTCAACAGCTGGGTAGAGGATAGATTGGAGGACAAGAGTGGAAGCAGGGGGACCAGGTAAAAGCCACTTACAGTAGCGTGGGCCAGGTATGCTGGAGGCGTGGTCTGTAGTGCTGGCGAGAGGATGGAGGGGAATGGGCAAAGATGAGATAGATGTTGGAGGTAGAACAGACAGGACTTTGATAGGATATGGAGATAAGGGAAATGGAAGCATCAAGGGTAACTTCTGGGTCTCTAGTTCTAGTACCTGGGAGACTGATGGAGCCATGACTGAGATAGAGCAACCTGGAGGGGAGCAGCTTTGCTCCAGCATCTGTCACAGCATGGCCTGTCACGTGGGCAGCCCTTAAATGTTAGCTCTTAATTGTTTTCATATATTTACGTTGTGTCTCTCTGACTAAATTTTAAGTTCTTAGAAGGCTGAAGGCTGTGTTTTAAACTACTCTATTTTTCCTACAATCATATGCCTTAGCCATGAGAGATGGCAAAAAAAAATTTAAATTGATAGAAACTTTGCCATAGTGTTTTTTGTATCATCTGTAAGTCCTAATTATTTGAAGTAAACCATTAAAGAAATTGGCAGAAATTTCCGTTTTTGTAGGTCATAAACATGAAATGAGGTTTTTCTACTTCCTTTCACATTCAGGATTATTATTTAAAATGCTCACTTAAGTAAGACTCGGGACAGCGTTAGTGTGGGATGTACAGGCTGGCTTACCACCTTCTGGGGCCCCTCTCCGCAGATGTGCACTGGGAACTACACGTTTGTCCCGTACGTGATAACGCCACATAACAAGGTCTACTGCTGTGACTGCAGCTTCATGAAGGGGCTGTCAGAGCTCATGCAGTCGAACTTTGAGCTGCTTCTCGGACCCATCTGCTTACCTCTTGTGGATCGTTTCATTCAGCTGCTGAAGGTGGCGCAAGCAGGTTCCAGGTCAGTGTAACAGATGACGTGTTATTCTACTTTCTTTATTTGTGCATCGGATAAGATATTTCTTACAAATGACGTGTTACTCTACTTTCTTTATTTGTGCATTGGATAAGATGTTTCTTAGATACAGTACACAGCAGCCAAGGACCGGGGGAAAAATGTTTAATGCCCTCTAAGTGGATAAAATAGATGTCCCATAGTCCATATGCTGCACTTTATTCACTTATTCACAGACTAACTTGAAATTTTTAAAAAAGACTGCTAAATGTGTTATAGTGATGGTAAAGCTAAAAATAAATTCAAAGTATAGAAATATTGTCCAAGTAAATGTCCAGGGACTTTTAGTGTAAGAGCAAGAACTCTGCAAAAATTACTGAGAGCATTATTATATTTTATTTAAATATCATATGGTTGCTTATTTATTTTTATTATATTTAAAAGCTGTCATTTATGTTGTTAAATAATGAAGCTGAGTCAGAAAGTAAGGGTTATGTTATGTTTAAATCATAGGCATGCCTTAATTTATTTAGAACAATTTGTACTCAAAACCGTAACATTAAAAATAATGTTTAGGCATTTTAAGTGATACATTACAAGTTCTTAGGAAATTCATTAACATAGAACATCTACCTTTCTTCATGAAGCAAGGCAGAGTATTAATAGAAATGTGGGATTTCCACATTTCTTAATAATGCTAGTTGTATGAGGTGTTCATTCTATGTATCTCAGTGAATTGAAAGCTACTAATGCTGCCAATGGCATTCTTTTTCCTTGTAGAATTATTACTCTTCATTGAAATTCTTCCTGTATTAACTCTTTGAAATGTGTTTTCTCTCCAGCCAGTTTTTCCAGGAATCTATCATCAATGATATCAGAAAAGCTCGTAACTTATACACTGGTAAAGAACTGGCGGCTGAATTGGCAAGAATTCTGCAGCGAGTAGATAATATTGAAGTCTTGACAGCAGATATTGTCATAAATCTGTTACTTTCCTACAGAGATATCCAGGTAAGAGCATGCTTAAAATATTTTCCATGTAGTATATTGGAGGTGTATATGGGAGTATTAACCTCAGATTTCAGTTAACAAGCCATGCATGTTAGCACATGTAATTTTTTTATCAGCTCTCATATGCTTTCTGTCCTGAGAGTTTATGATGAATGAAGTAGACTCACATGAGTAACAGTCAGTGATTGTGAAGGACTTGTATGGTAAAGGTCTTTTTCCTCCAGAAGAGCAAAAAGAAAATCCCTCCAGCTTGCCTAACCCAGGTACAGTTCTTTCTGTTCTGTTAGCTTCAGATACACCTCTCAGTTAATAAGTAAGAGCTTTGTTTTGGCAAACAGCCAAAAAATTTGAAGAGCTTTTTGGATGTATCGCCACCGAAATCATGTTGTTTAAAATTGATACTGCACTATCCAACTAGCCAGAAGCAAGAAGTACGCAATTGATTAATTATAAAACTAAAAAGTCTTTTTAATATTTCAATTACTGTTGACGTACAGTATTAGTTTCAGCTGTACAACACAGTGATTTGACATTTACGTAACTTATGAAGTGATCGCCCCGCATAGTTAATTACAATGTTGTTAACTATATTCCCTATGCGGTACTTTATATCCCTTTAAAAATAACTTTTAAAATATATAAAGTAAACCACACTCACATGCCTTACTATTTTTATTGACATGTCTTAAAATTATAAAAATATGATAAGTAGAATGAAACCCTCTCTGAGTTGAGAATTTGTAGTTAGATTTTTACAGTAAAATTTAAGCGACTTCTGGTTTCTTTTTTCCAGACGTTCAGCCTGAGTGAGTAAAGTGTCATATGAACAGCAGAGATTCACACATATGGAGAGGTGTAGCATGTAGGGTCCTGTGACGAGTGGAGTGTATTCATGTTGAAACAAGATTGCTTTGTTGCTTGTAACAGAAGTTCAATCCGTTGCTCCATATTCTTGACATTTTGGAGATTCTTTCCCTGAACATGACAGATAGGACACTGCATGCCAGGAACCCGGCTCCATGGAGAAGTGTAACACCCTCACTAAGCCGATACAGCATTATCATGCTAGATGGTTTATTGGTGTTCTGGTTAGACGTGGAAACTCTATGATTCTAATGTTTTATCTGTATAATCAAAACCCCTTATTTTAAGGGGAAAAAACAGTTTCTTCTTGCTTCTAGTTTTTTCAAAGTACTCTTTGGATTCTAGTTCTTTTTTCAATGCCCTACTCAGATTCAGATATCTGGTTGTCAAAAGCATTTCATTGTCAGAACTTTCTCCTAATGGTTTAATTCTGTGCTGTTCTCTTGTTTAAAAGGAATACGATTCGATTGTGAAGCTGGTAGAGACTTTAGAAAAGCTGCCAACCTTTGATTTGGCCTCCCACCATCATGTGAAGTTTCATTATGCGTTTGCCCTGAATAGGTGAGAAGAAAGAGTGCCTGTTCACAATGTACTAACACACTACTTTTTAACCTGAATATTCCTTCTAGGGCATGTCATTGTGTAGCTCTGCAGTCCCTCCCTGTTAAAATGCAGTATTAATATCTCCACTTCAACCATGTATAGGAAGCATGCACTCCGATTTTTTTCTGATTTTTTTTTTTTGGTCAGTAAAGAGTTCTCACTGTTTTATATTAAAATCTTTAAAATTCTTTTTCTTCTTTGTCGAAATTTGTATCTGCTTTTTATATATTTTTAGAATTTTTTAAAATTACATGAATATGATGTTATTATGTCTAAGCAAATATACTCAACATGAAATGGTTATTCATGCAAAAATTGACTCGGGTAGGGTAAGGGTAGTCATATCCAGGTGAACGTATTCCGAACTAGAGAATGTTTTCACTGGGACTGCTCCGAACACACCTAATTATAATCAGAATTCTGTTGGCCACATTATAGGTCACGTGTCCATGAGTCTTCTAGGTTCAGGACTATTACTGCTGATGCTAGGCCTGCTCCTATCCCATCTGTTCGCAGCATGGCATGTACCTCGGTGCCACTTTCTGTGCACACTCACCACAGAGGGCCAGCCTTGCTCTGGCCATAAAGAGGCCTTAGGCACCAAAGTGTGCTCAGTTGTGCTTTCTCTTCCAAGGTGGAGAGTTGAATATATACATAATTAACACAACTGAAGGGAACGATAGAAGGAAAAGTGGAGTGCACATCCCGTCTGTTGAGCACTTGCCTGAGCACTTGCTGTGTGTCACTTGAAGCTCAATTATTTCACTGGTGAGGGAACTGAAGCCTGGAAAGGTTGAATAACTTTTCTTTAAGGCTTATAGTTAGTTACATGTCATAAAACTGAGGCTCGTACCCAGGTTTGTCTGATGCTGGTGGCTATTTTTCATCAGTATGTTCTGCTGCCTCTATCTACAAAGTCAGCATGCTATTCAACCAGAGATGATTTCTTCCCTGTTTTTATCCATCCAAACTGTAGAACTTGTTTATGTTATTAATAAATGTGTAGTAAAAGCATATTTTATACCCCCATTTATTAAACAATTTTTCTTCAGATTTGACAAAGTGAGATGAGACCACCAGAGATTATCTGCTCTAACTGGTTTTCAAATAAGTGCTTTTTTATGGGGATTTTTTTTCCAGGGTGAAACTT
>VMDR010005829.1:0-48910 GCA_007922815.1 Macrotus californicus | reverse complement strand
TGTGATTTCCATGGTTACCTCATGATGTCCTCCTTCTAAGATATAATTTACCAGGATCACCACATTGCCACCATCAAAAATACAAATATTTATTATAATAGCCTCAAGTCAGATGCTACAACTCTCAGTCATTTAAAAAAAAAGATTGGTGGGTAATAATGTTGATAGTGCTTTTGAGGAAAAAAAAATGCAATAAGCATAAAATGTAAATAATAGACACTGTATAATAATAATAATAATGAGGACAAATAGCTTCCTTGTACTTACAATGATAAACAGTCCACAACGAAAGACTGTGATAACTACAAATTATTTCCATGTCTCTGTGACTATTTAAAGGCCTGCTTTTGGTTGCATAACATTAATGAATTTATATACAGTGAATTTTATCTGGTATGGGTATTAAATGTTTTCATGGCCCACCAAAGGTAAGGTGAGATGCTGGAGTGGATCATAACCCCACATGGTCCCCACCCCTCACAATGTAACAAGTAAATGGGTAGAAACTCCACACTGTCGCACAGGGTGGAAGATGGATCTAAGGGGCTGTCAATGAGCAAAGCGTTAGCGGCCAATGGCCCTCCTGGGACCCACTGCCTTCCCCCAGCACAGAGTTCCTGGACTTGCCCAGTTTTAGGCCAAATAGTGCCCTGTGCCAGGAAGCTCCAGCAACCCAGGCAAAGCTGACACCTGGCCCCCTGATAGCAGGGTGCCGGAGCTGAGAGGCTGAAGTCAGCGTGTGTCTGCATCTCCTCAGGACACTGCCCCAGACGAGGACGGGATCACTCAGCACTATGTGGCTAACACTGAAACCCAGAGGCCCCCGCCGTTGCCACAGAAATTTCCATCAAGTTTCAACCCTTCAAACGCCCACATTCCCTCAAAGAACGCATGGGAATAGTGAACAGGAAACAACTATGAAAATAAGTGACAGGTTCGTTCAGGGTTTCTGTGGGTATTTTAAAAAAATAATTTTAACTAGGACTTTTGTTAGGAACACCAGGCAGTAAACTGTTAATGTGGACATCTGTTGAGCATTTAGATGGTAACGAAGCTCATAAAATTTTAATCGGCAGTTTCTTCGGTATTTAAGACTATATTGCTATCAACATATTTTTCATAACAAAAGTCATGCACCACCGTCAGTTGTATTTATTACACAGAGGAACATTTTAATATAAAAATGCAGATGACTTCATTCTATCAACCCCAATGGTACTTAAAGCTAGGGTTTTATTACTTGTGCCCGGGGCCAAACAAGACTATAAACCTGCTCGGCTCTAACCTGGCTGTGCATCTGGGCCATGCACATCTGAGTTGTAAATTACAATATAAGGTAATCAAATATGAATAAAAACGGTAGTCATGGAAGCAGTATCCCGGATTCATAAGATTTCATAAGAAATAAAGGAAATAATTTATAAACATCAACACTCTGGGCTTATGAATTTCTTTTCCCCAAATAGAAGGCTGTTCTAATACCTTAAGAGATGGTCTGTCAATCAGCACTACCTACCTTTTCTTCGTGTCTCCTTTATTCACAGTCTGTTTCCAAACCATGGTGTCAGTCGCTCTGCTGGTCTCTGTTGTCACACGAGGGTGACCTAGTGCCGGTGTCAAGTTACTAGGTTTCTAAACCATTCCAAGGCCCCTCTCTCTCCAGTGACACTTTGTGATATGCAGAAACATCGTTTGGAAAATCACAGAGTTAAAGGATGGGAAATTATTCTTCTAGCCAGAACAAATCAGTGAAACAGCCAAAAATAAAAACAGTAAAAGAAAAGAAAAGACAACCCCACATGGAATCGTGGAACGGTGCAGATGTGAGTGTGTGGAGATGGTGATAAACGTGAGAACTCACGGGCTAAATTTCTCCTAATGTCCTGCTAGGCTCTTTATAACCCTATTATGAACTTTCATAAGAAAAATTAATTATTTTAAACATGGCATATATTGTGAGCATTAAAACAATACCTACTTTTCTCAGAATTCTTGGAAACTGCAGTACAGACTCTGCCGTTTCTGGAGGGGCTTATTTAGTATTGGGTTGACCAAAATTCTGTTTGTTTTTTTCCATAAAATAAATGATGCATTTCATTTTCACCAATAACTGTTGATTTGGATACTTTGAATATGTCCGCTATCTGACTTCTTGTGGGTAGAGGCCGGGGGTGCTGCTAAACATCTTCCAATGCATAAGGCAGCCCCACAGCAAAGAATTATCTTGCCAAAATGTCAATAGTACCGAGAAACTTCACAACACTTTTGACACGTTCAATCAGTCACAGCACCTTCTCCATAACACTGCCCACATCTTTTTGTGTGTTTCAGTTTCGTTTTTGCCTTGTTTGAAATAACAAAGCATAATACGCTGAAAATGTTGTATATTTTCTTCCATCTTCAATATTAAATGGCTACACAAAAGTTCACCAATTTTGCTACTTTTTAAAAATGAACGCTGATACAACCGCTTGTCACAATACAGCCTATCAAAATTGTTTTGAATGAACTCAAAGACAACCAAGCACCACTGGAGCCACCATAAGGAAAAAGTTACACAAATTTTTGGCCAACTCAGTATAACCTACTCTCCTACATTACTAAAAATAAACAGAGTAGAGGAAGGCGGTACACATCTTAATGCTGCAGACTGCCTCCAATAACCCTTTATACAGTTTAGATCTGACATGTTTTACACTGTTGGAGTAAATCTGTGTTATTTCGGCTTTGTAAAACATTTCCTTTGGTACACAAGGAGTTTAGAGTCTGTTCATTCTTAGCTTGAATCCCAGTTCGGCCGCATATCAAGTGAGAGAGATTGGCCTAGTTATCTCAGTTTCCTGAGCATGTGTTTCTTTATCTATAAGACACACATACTACAAACAAGCTAATCGGGTTGCTGGAACACCAGCACGCGCTGAGTACACATGAAAAGTATAGAATCATGAGTGGGCCTTAGGTAGCATCTAATAACTGGTGATGCTGCATGATTAATGCTTCATTATGATCATTTTATCAGATTATTTTCATCCTCATGGAAATATATTGGAAAAGACATTTACTAAAATTTTAACAAAGCTGTATGTAGAGATTATAGGGGAAATATATATTTCTTTTAAGAATTTATATTTATGAATTTTCTATAAAAATGTACAATTTATAATCAGAAAGTATTTTTAAAATGGGTCAGGATTCATATTTTGTGGTTTATGTTGTTGCCTCTTTAAAATACACAGTCATATATTTTACATTGCAAATGACTTTTGGAAAACAATTACTTTCCCTTATTTTAATCTGGGAATATCACTCTTCAAATACACTGTTTTCTAATGAAAGCTGTGGTCCAACAAATAAATACATGCATTGGCATTTATCCAGTGCAACTCTTGCTAAATGAAGAGCAAATCTGGTGCTTGTGATAGTCCAGGGTTTGCACAACCACCTTACCAGGGAGGCGCTATCACCAGACAGGTCACGAAATCTACCGAAAGTCACCGCGCCGTGCAGCGGCCAAGCTGGGATTTGAACTCAGGCCACGTAACTCCAGAGTTCATGCCTTTGACCCCTATGGTAAACAGGCTTTCCAAGTTAACAGGCCACATGAATCATTGATGATTATGACTATTTCGGAACAGAGTCCGTGACCTTGATTCGGTGTCTGGCCTGAAAAAGAGTTTATATACCAGCAAAGTGACCTGTCCTACAGGTGATGCTCGTGGATAAGCCGGTTTATCTCAGTTCCCAGAATGATACTGCATGCCTCATTTGTGTTCAGGGAAGTATCCCAACTAAGAAAGTTGTACATGCATCTGGGAACTTTAGCCTCCACTCCAGTTTGTGTGTGTTAACCAAAATAATAGTGGGAAGATACAGAAAACAATTGCCGACCACTCTGGAACCTGTATGACAGCGCTGAAGAATATCAGGCTGTCCTAAGTGTACATAAAATGTTCCCATAAAGTTTAAATACATTTAGTTAGAAAACACGTCATTATCACAGCTTTAAAATGTTTTGTACACGTGTTCAAAAGTATGCTTTGAAATTCAATGCCAAAATAATTGTCAGCTCAGAATTGGCAATTTACTTCTAGTCAAGACATTTCATTCATTCTTTACTTTGTCTCGGGCACTGTGCTTGATCCTCCAGGTATCACAAAGACGACCCAGTCTTCTCCCCCAGGTGGAAGGAGCGTGACTCCCCAGTACAGGTAGGTAGAGTGGTGCATGACAACAGGGAAGATGCTGAGTTCATGCTGTGGCAAGTCGGGGTGCGAGGAAAGGAATAGATTTGAATGACATAGTGGCTTGAAGGATCACTTCTAAGGATGAGGGACAGGCTGGGAGGTCGAATCTACAAAGGAGTGAGTCTGTAACTGAGAGGAAGAACAATAAATGCATGGAGCACGGAGTTTTCGTGGAAGCGGTGAGGAAACTGCAACAGAAGCTGATGTTAGAAACGGGCAACGCAAAGGTTTACGGATCCATGGAGATGGTTGCGAGAGCAATCGTCCAGAAGGCGAAGAGGTTCAGAGAGGTTGGTTTTCACTTAAGAGGTGGATAATTCATCCACTTAAATTTGCTTGACCTAAGAAAAAATAGAGAAATTAGATCTACTGAGGAGTGGAAGTGGCATGGGATTGTTTGTTTTAGGATCTTGAGGTTTACAACAGTAATTTAAAAAGTTACATCAAGAGCATACACAAACTGAGATTTGGTAAAGATGAATTCACATGAACCGCCTCTGGTTTCCCGACAGCAGCGATACACAGTCCCAGAGCATCAGAACACAGGCTTGTGCTTAAATTCTGAACACAATGCTTATCGACAATGTGAATTTCTAAAAATTATTGCTATCCTTTTTATTTTATGTTTTCATTTCACTTGGCATTCAATATTATTTTATGTTAGTTTCAGGTGAACAGCATAGTGATTAGACAATTGTATTAACTTACAAAGTGATCCCTCACCCCCAATAATTAAAGTACCTACCTGATACTATGTATAGTTATAATAATATTATTAACTCTACTGAGGTGCTGTCCTTTATGTCCCTGTGATTATTTTGTCACACCAGTCTGTACTTCTTAATCTCTTCACCTTTTTCTAGAGTTAGCATTTCAGTGTTCATAGTTGTTAGGTTTGGGGTGGGGATATTTTGTGGAGCTTTCTAACAAAGAATAGTCTTTAATGTTTTAGAGGCACTTGATATTTTATTATTAGCTGACAACCAGTAATATGTTTTATAAATTAGTATGAAAGTTATAATTTAAAGTATGATAATCATGTAATTCTTTGGTTGTCTTTACCGGTATCAATCTCTCTCAGCTTTTGAATGAGGACACGATACCTTCAAGAAATGAGACAATTTTCTTTAAAAAGCCTTATGTAAGCCTCATTTCTTGTCTGTGGTTATATCATGTCCTAAATTAGGTTTTATGGAAGTTTTCAAATCTCTAGTCATATTAAAAGACAAACTTGTTCTAGACTTGTTTATAACTATGGCAATAAATACTGTTACATAAAGTCATCCTGAGCCACTAAATCCAATCATTGATGTGCATAGCTAGAGACAAAGCAAAGCAATCTTTCAGGCATGAATCATTATCTTTAAAAAGCTACCAAATAAAATTTCTCAAAGGTGCTGAAAATAAAAACAGAAAAAGAAAACAAGCTCCCCCAAATTTGAACATAATATACAGACTGGGCAAAAGCAGGTTTACAGTTGCTCCTATGGAAAATAATACAATAATGAGTAAGTAATAATAAATGAACAAACTCTGTTTTGAGTCCTCGCAACTGTAAACCTACTTTTGCCCCACCCTGTCTGGGAATTCAAAGATTTGATTTTTTTTTCCTGATTCATTTGACCATCTTTCCTCACAATCGACCTCATACCACCTAACTGTAACCCTCTTTCACCTCTTTGCTTAGTGTTCACTGTAACAAAGATATCGAACAGGATTCTCCCAATTCATTTGGAATTAACCAATTTATCTCACACCTTAGCATTTGGGGCAATATAACTCTTCTTGTCTAAACTTCTGAAGTGCTATTTGCCTGCTATTCCTTCTAAGAGGCAGTCTGCAAATAGAGTTGGAAAATTCCACATGGCCCTCAGTTATTCAGCCCAAAATACCCACAGGTCACTGGGGAGTGTGTGGCCCATGTTGTTTTTGATGTGTGTACTATTGAAATGACATACAAAAGTCCCGGATCATTGTGGACCAGCTGGTTGGAGCATCACCCCACAACGGAAAGGTTGCGGGTTCTATTTCAGTCAGGGCTCGTGCCTGGGTTGTGAGTCCCATTCCCGGTTGGGGTGCGTATGGGAGGCAGCCGAATGATGATTTTCTCTGACATCAATGTTTCTCTCTCTCACTCTCTCTCAATCTCTTCCTTCCTCTCTCTCTCAAACCAATAAACATCTGAGATTTTTTCAATGAAAAATTATGATACATGAATGTATGTTTTTATTTATTTTTTCTTTGTAGTGTGGAGTTTCATACATCTTTTGCTTTCTCCTCAAATTTTTAAAAAGGTCATTCTTACTTGAAGGGATGAATTCCCGCCTAACAAATACTAGCAGATTATACAAAGATACACAAAAGATGCATTTCTTGGAAAGGACGGCTTGAGCGCAGCTCTCCGCAGCCCTGTGCAGGTGGGCTGGATTGCTAAGGAGCAAATGAACTGAGACCCTGTTTCGTTCACTCAAGCTCCTGCCTGGCCTCACTCAGAGGTGATCAGCACGGCTTGCGTGGGTTTGTGCTTCATTGCTTTACCCCTTTCTTTGACGGTATTTGAGCATTAAGCCCAAACTTTACTGTAAACGCTCATGGTCTTTTCCTAAGGGGAAGAAATGAAACAATGTGGTAAGTCCAAGACAATTACAATATTTTAATGCTATTGTTTCAAGCTTAGCATTATTTTTCTCTTTTTTTTTTTCTTTCTCTCCTGAAACAGTGATGTGTTCACCTGGGGGACAAGGACAGAAGAGCCCTGTTTTGATACAGTTTTGATGACCTCCTCCAGATCGCTCAGAATGGCCTCTCTTTGGGACCCCGCGGCTCCTCTGCTCCATCTCGCACTGGATGGGGTTTTTCCTAACTCTCTCCTGTGCATCTTAAAAGAGTCAAGACTATGCCTCCAAGGTCTGGTTCCGGCCCTTCAGCAACCAGCAGAGTGATACCCTTTTTTCTTGAGTAAATTCCGCGGCACACAGGCTTCCTCTGTAGACTTGGCAGGAGAAACACCTTCCTCGTGTGAGTCCTGCTGAGTCTGGCCTTTCCCCCTCGGGCTGCAGGGAGTGCCCGGGGCACAGGGAGACAACGGGAAAGAAGCTCCCGTCCACTCCTCGCCCACCCAAGTCCTGAACTTATGCGTTAGCAAAATGCCGAGAGAGATGGCGGAGACTGCAGTCTAATCGAGTACAATCTTCCTTCGAGATCCTGCCTTTTGGGGTGATTTTGTTACCCATTTCTTTCCTGTTACTTCCTACTCCTTTGTAAAATCTACTAAAATAGGTCTTTTCCTCATATAACTTAAGAGCTTAGTAACCAGTCACTTCCTCTTTTCTCACTTTCCTCTTCTATTTATTCACTTTCTATGACATAATATGTGTGAAATATTAAGTCTAATGATTGACAAGTTGGTAGCTAAAGTTAAATACATTTTAGTGTATCTACATTATACCAAATATAATAGTGTCTTCTCAAATGCAACTTCACTGAACCTTTACACATAAAAAAGAAAATTAAAGCTGATCACTATTTAATGTTAGTTCTTGTGGCAAAAGTAGTTTGTTAAACGAATAACTAAATTACTGGTTTAAAGCAAAAAGCTCAGTAAAGTAGTAGTTTACACTTTGATATTTAAATTCAATAAATGAATAAATTCAATAAAACAGCATGGTCACAGTTTTTAGGCAAACAAATTATTCTGATAAAAAAACTCTACTTTTATAAAATGCGGGGTAAGAAATTTTAAGAGACAACCCATTAAAATACGCATAATATGAGAACAGCGCTGATTTAGATTGTATTGTTGGTGAAGGCCCTTCACATTTTTTGTAGTGCCTCAGGATAGACAGCACGACTAGATTTATAATGTATTGCTTTAAGTAAAAATTAATGCTTTGATTGATAATTGAGTGAAATAAGTCATTAAAATTGCTATGCATACTCAGATATGATGTAAAAGAACTAAAAAATGAAATTATTCAATTTGATTTTATTACCAGAATGTACTTCTTAAAGACATGCACCATTACATTTTCAAGAGAGGTTAATATAAAAAAAATCTATGATATTAGGAAATATTTAACACCTGGGGGAACATGATAACACTATCTTGCACATAGAAGTTCTGAAATTCTGACTCTATTCAATGCTATTCCATATACTCAAGTATAAAATGGATACCCTGAATTCATGGATGAGGTATTCTGGGCCAGGAGCAGCTTCACTGATAAAAGTTCATTACCCACCTCCCATCCCAGGGGTTGTACTCTGGAGCCAGGTGAACTGCCCAATGGGAGGGATGGAAAAAGGTGTTTCCCTGCCCTTACAGGATTTGGAGGCAGCTGTCCCTCTGCCCCTCCAAAGGATATCCTTGAAAACATCGGAGGTTGAAGCAAAACCCCAGCCCTTTGTTACATAAGTATCTCCAGGATCAGCTTTTAAGACCAAGAGAGGTCTGTCTTCAAGTTCTGGGGCAGGGGTGTCAAACTCATTGTCACCGGGGCTACATTAGCCTTGAGGTTGCCTTCAAAGGGCTGAATGTAATTTTAGGAACTATCTGAATGTATTTACCCTTAACTCGGGGCTGCTGCTGGGTAGAAACAAGGTGCTGGGCAGGAAAAAACAAGGTGGATTCAGCCCACGGGCCTTGTGTTTGCCACCTGTGTTCTAGGGCTTCATCTTGACATTTTATATTTTACAGAGGGGAAGGGAAGAAGAAAGGGAGGGAGAGAAATATCAATGCATGGTTGCCTCTCATGCACCCCCTACTGGGGACCTGACTGGCAATACAGGCATCTACCCGAGACTGGGAATCGAACCAGCGACCCTTTGGTTGGCAGGCCAGTACTCAACCGCTGAGCCACACTAGTCCGGGCTCAGCTTAGTGTTTTTTCTCTTTGTTTACAGGACTAGCAATGGCGTCCTAGAATAGGAAACACCTGGTTGTGCTGGGCGCTAGAAGCCCGAGGTCCCAGCTTATCCCTGTCAAGCCTCGTCCATGGCCTCCCAGATGTGCCTGTCAGAGCTGCACAGGGCGTGCCTTTCCCTCCACGGGCTGAAGGAGTCCAGGCTCTGGCCCAAAGCTTGCACGGGCAGGATTGTTCAAGGCCAGGGCAGGGAGCAAACTGACCCATGTGGCCACAAATATATAGCCTTCCAGGAGCCTGGACACCCTGGGCAGCCACTAGGGCTCTGGATCAAAACCCCTGGGCCCCATCCTACATCTGCCCAAGTCCTAGGCTACGGCCACCTGAACACACTGATGCTTTACACATTCTTGGGGCAGGCAGCCTCCAGGTGTCTAGAATCTTCTCAGGAGCCCTTCGCTGCCTGTTTCTCCAGCCTTTCCCTGAAGGGCAGCCCCAGGGCCTTGCTCCCTCTTCTGAACTGGCAGAGCACCCTTCAGCTTCGCCCAAGCCTTCCATCAGCAATGTTCCCCTCTTTGGGCACCTCGTTGTTCCCGAAGTCCTAGGTTTCAGCTGTCACCATAGATACTGAGGGGAAAATGCTCTGGTCTCTCCTGTCCTGGTTCCTAGCCCAGGCTGTAACCATTTAGGTTATCCAGGAGAAAAGAGAAGTTTTCATTTCCTTTCATTTTGAGGGTCTGAGGTTAATGATGCAAAGGGCTGCAGGTGTGATTCTTCTAGCATCTGGAAGAGGCGCTGAGCAAACCAGGGCCTCCTACTTCCCCACAATGTCCCTCGGCGCTAGCTAGCTCTCCTTCATTGGGTCTAATTGTGTTGGGAGGAAGACGAGAGCGATAGCTCTCACTCAAAGCAAGTCACGTAGAAACGGCAAGATCAAACAGCCAAGTCACAGTGACAGTCAGCTTTCACCCAGAAAGGTGGTCAGTTCACAGATGCTTTTTAATGTTAGAAAACATTTTTAATGCACTATTGTCAAGTCACAAACCAAGTAAATAACTATGAAGTGAAATAGCTACTTCCTTTTTCTTTATTTGTTCATTCATAGCAAATCTATCATTTTTTAAAGACAGAAGAAAAATATGTATGGTGTACAGGTTAAATAGCATATGTTTTCCTGTGCTGTCTATGTGAATGAGAACAAATTTGGAGGTCATGCTACAATAATTTAAATTTCCACTCTTAGGTATGTAACTGAAGGTGCTTATATTTTCAGGGTTCCCATGTGTTTATTATTAGTATTATTTATTCCATAATAATACAAATTGTCAATGATAGGTGACTGAGATCAATGACTTCCAGGATCATACTTTGATGTCATATGTTTCATCCATATCTCTTACTAATTTCAAACTCTTAATACATAAAAGCGTGTTTTAGTCCATCAAGTGCTACCCTGTCATTAAAGGTAATGTAGGTGGAGCAACGGGCACAGTGTCGGGCATATCACTCATATGTAATAAATTGCAGATTTTGTTGTTAGAGTACCGTCTGCTCGGGTATCTTGCAAATCTGGAAAGAAGGTAAAGCCAGGCGCAGATAAAGGAAGGTTTCTTCACAGAAAGACATAGCCCAGGGCCCTGTTGACAGGTCATCTAATTAAGTGAGTCATCCACACCTTATGATGCTAAGGCTTACCTACCTAAGCGCTGAACACATTTGAGAAAATCAGGGCAGTTTTCTTACACAGCAAGATAAGTGAGATAAGGGGGAAAGTATTTTAGAGTCATCACATGCTAAAATTATCCTTCACTGCTGAGTCGGATGGAGAGAATAGCCTGGGCGTTCAGGTCCTGTCCAAAGACAAGTTCAATGGGAAGTCGTCTAATGCATACAGATGCCACGTGTTTGTTCTCCTAACCTCGTAATTGCCCACAAATCTGCATGTTTACCCTTTAACATCAATTCTTTGTGTTCTGTTAACTGACAGTATTAACAGAATAAGTACTGGCAAGGAATTTGCTTTTTGACATGATGGGGCTCACCATCAACCCCAAAACAAAGTGCAAGGCCCCAGTGTGGAGTGAGATGTGGGAATATCAGTAAATGTCTTTGGAGCTCATTGAAATGCCTTGTATACTCCCTCAACCTTTTTTTTTTTCTTTTTTACCCACAGAGGTTACTATTAGGTAGATGGCTTCAATGCTTCTAGAAAAAAAACGATGACTCACTCTGATGGAGGGAGACAGGACAGGGCAAGAACCAGGGCAGGTGGGGCACTGCCCTGTACCTCTGTCACCCGGGCCAGGGTTTTCTGCACACAGTCCCCCACCAGCATCCACTTACCCACAATAGTTATGACAAAAGGGGAGAGTGCTTTCATCAATGGTCTGGAGAGGAAACATTTGTTGGTCTTAGCCTACCAGTTGCTCCAAGAAACTTTTCTCATTACAGTCAAGGAAACAAAAAGAATCGTGGCTCTCTGTCCTGACTGGGATGCTTGGTAGCCACTTGGCCAAATCCAGGAAGCACAGACAGTCACCCTGCCCGAGTTAGTCCCTTCAGCAGATCAAAGGATAAGATGTGACCATGAGAGGCCATGACACACAAAGCTGGCAAGGACAAGGTGGAGCTTGATTAGGGTACACAAGAGGGGTCACCCTTCACAGCATGTGACTTTGAGGAAAGGCTTACTGCAAGGGGGCCACCATCTTAGTAAGAGGGGGGCGAGGGAATTTCTAGAAGAGGGAGATCAGAGACCAGCAAATGGGGAGTCTCTGGCCAGAGAGCTTTGAGGGACAGACAGAGAGAGGCCTCTTGGGTCCTCCAACGGAAAGATTATGGCATCAGTGGTCAGCAGATGCTAGGTGTAGGTTTACAGGATATGCAAGACAGGAAGGCACTCACTGGCCAACCATCTGCTGGTCTGGACTAGTTTGAAATAGTTAAATGTGTAAAAATGTGACTTTGGAGCCTGCAGGCTTTGGATCTAGCAGGTATCAGCCTGCTGACAAGTTAGGAAAACCTAGAAGCCGGTGTAGGGAGCTGGAGCCCTCCTAGGCTCATTTGTACAACAAGCCCTGTTCCTCAAAACAACGAGAGTGGTCCTCAGTGCCACACCTAGAGTTTGAGAACTTTTTTAGAAGCATAAAATAGTGATGATTAAGAACACCCCAGAAGCATGGCATTCACACACGTCTGAGTCAGGCGGTCACAGACAGTCAGTGATTTAAAAGTCCATTGCCTTGTCCCTGACCAAGCAGTATCAGAACTGTCTCTCACACCTGGTTATTTTTATCTTATCTCATTATCACTGTAGGTAAGACGCTGGTGCCACCTCACATTCACCAAACAATTTGCATGCTTTTCCCTTTATTCTTTCTCTGGGGAGTGCCTGCAGAACCCCTTTGCCCTTCCTTTCCCCCAGAAGCCGCTTGCCGTATCTTCTCTTCAACTTTTCACGAAACCTCTGAACACTTTTGCTTTTCCTGCTCCTACCCATTCCGAAGCTGCTCAGAAGCAGACATTAGAATTCCCTTTCCACCCCTAAATATTCGCACTGATTCTCTTCGTTGGGCGGGAAGCCACTGACGCCAACTGACCCATCAACCCTTCCTTCCTTTACTGCCCTTCCCTTTCCTACCGGCCGAGTGCATGTTGACTCACCCCAGACTTAGTTATGTCCCTTCCTGAAATGGAAGGGCAGGTATTAAAGCCCTGACACTTGGTGGGACAATGTAATGGTACCTAATTTTCCTGAGCGTTTCATCTCGGGGAGGTAATATATTATCTAACGTCAAAAGACACATTTCCCTCTGATTAGAATATAGTAAACATTTTAATCCAACTGAAGGGCACATAGCATCTCGAATATTTTTCCTTTAATTTGAATTAGTTTTAATTTTGCTAATTATGCCTTCTAGGCAAAAGGTCAGTCTGACCCCAGATTCTAAGAGATTTCTCTAGCCAGAGGTGAAGCTTATTTTGCTTATTTACTTCTTGCATTTGACTCCTTGGGGCTTACTCTACAATTCTAAAGAGACAGTGACCTGTATCCTTTATAAAATATACATTATTGTTGAGCTATTTGTGTTTATGTATTGGAGTATTTTCAGCTCATCTTTGCAAAGAGTTCTGACAAGAGAAAAAAAGGGGACAAAAATGTTTCCATGATCATTTTCTGCATGAGAATGGTAACTAAACAGAGAGTGAGCCAAAACTTTGGTGTTTCTGCTATTAAAGGGTCAGTAAATTTATAACAGCCGTTGTAATATTTCTCTCATATTAAAATTAAGTGTTTTCTTTTTATGTTCACAGAGTGCAGAGCTAAATTGTCCATTTTTTAAACAATGCATTCTTTGGAAGTAACCGTGGCACACACACTTCTGACTAATCACAGTATATATAGATTTCTTAAGAAAAGTGACTTTCACACTTCAGCTCTCACTCTGAGATGCATTGTAAAACCATCCTGTAGAGAGCAGGTTCTGAAGTTAGAAAGTCCAAAACTGGAATCCTAGCTCTGCCACCCATATGCTCTGAGACCTGGACCCCAACATCTAATCGCTTCAAACCGTGTTCTCACCACCTGTCACGTGGGCAGAATGGCCGCGTCTACTCTGTAATATTGCGGGAATGATTAGGTGGGAAGGCAATTAATTGTAGGGTGCTCAGCACAGCACCTGGACCGTGTTAAGCGCTGATACAGTAACATTATCATTAACAACATTCCGCCAGTAGGAATCAGCATCTGCAATTTCCCCCATAAATAGAAAGGAAGGACTTCATTTTTTCATTATAAAAATGAAATCTTCATATTAATGGCTTTAACTAATAGACCCTTGAAACATTATGGAGGATGAAGTGGGGTGGGGGTGGGGGGTGAAACTTGGAAGGCCACTCCGCTCACCCTTTCCAAGGCTCACTTTTGTTTGGGGTTATGTTTGAAAGGTGTTTGGAGAAGAGAAGGAACTGCTTGACCTCAACCCATCAAGAAATCTTCCCAAACTTTTCAGATTATACAAGCCTGTTCATTTGCACTTAGCGGCAATAAAGTCCCATTTTTGTCTTTCTGTAACTTGAGGTGAGGGAATTCCCAGAGGCCTCTCTCGGAGCTTGTTTGCATACTAATTATTTGGTGGTTTAAATCACGGCAGCAGCACCATCTATTGGGGAGTTTTCTTCTGGAATAAACGTCCCTGCAACTCTGGAAGAAAATGTAACAACATAAATTGAGGTTCATTTCAAGTCTCCATGAAGATAAAAAGGGCAGTTTATTTTAATAAATAATTTCTTCTATCAACATCCTCAGGAACTGGTAAGAACCCTAAGTAAAAATTGCATGGCGTTCAGTGTTTGGTGCAGTACATTTCAAGACATTTAAAAGAAAAAAGAAAAAATTAAGTATCGAAAGTCACAGGCCTTAGGGGAGAATAAGTCTTCCCTAATTATCACAGTCTGGTGCGTACATGCCTCTTGCCTGCTAAGGATTGGGAAATGAGGGCATTTCCTTTAAGAACTCAGCCTCTTGTCATTCTTTTGTGCCACAGTAATTCAGAGACAATGGATGAAGAGCAGATTAGGCAATATCCACTGATCGTAAGTTTTTGTTGGATTTATAGCACCAGATGGCTTAATCATTCTCAACAGTTCCCAGTTTCTGTCTGCAAGGAAGACCAGATGTAATTTCCACCTTCTGGTGAAATGGATTCCTAAGATTGAATACAAGAAATAAAATATAAGGCACAGACTGAATGGTGGAGATAAGCTAGGAGTCCATGGGCTCCAAACAAGGGGCCTGGGCCATCGTCTCCCTTGGGCACGAAGACAGTTCTCAGCTGCAGCACAACTGGAGCCACACTCGTCTCTTAAGTTAGAACCTTGCTCACTAAGTTAATATCATGCAAAATAAGCCAAAGACATAGGAATGCTCCCACCACCCGCTCGCAGTCCTTTTCAGGATGGACTTCACCTCATGCCTTATTTGTATCTTGCTTTGTAGCTGTCTTTTAAGGATTTCACTAATTCTAGCATGCCTTCTGTCTTCCCAAGCAATGCCCCACACAAGGCGAGCAGAAATAAAGCTGTTAAAAGGGCTAGCTAAGATAGTTTAACCTTCACGCAATAAAACAAGGCAAACAATGGAATTTCCCTGGATCTGTCTCTATACCCCTCTGATACGTCCCAGGTTCGTTCCTGAGCTCTGGTCTGTGCCTGCCAGATACCCAACCACATTCAGCCCTGTGCGAGGGAGAGGTGAGAGCAGGTACTTTCAGTTGGGTGATCTACCCATGTTCAGAATTCAATGCCCACACCAAAATAACACCCTCCTCTTCACAAGGGAAAACATGTAACTTACCTTATTCTCCTTAGTAAACATGCATTCCAATATCTAAAGCGCCCCCACACCCAGCCCGGCCCACCTCCTCACCATCAGCGGGCTTCGGACCTTCCAGGGCAGGTCTGAGCACTGTTTTTGACCAGGACTGCAAGGTCAGGGTGCGCCCTGAGGGCGTCCACATTTTTCTGTCACGCTCACAAAGCACACACTGGCCCCTCGGCAGCGATCTGTGAGTGTTGTGGGAGGAAAAGAAAATATCTCAACCCTGATCCCAAAGAATAGATCATTTTTGATAAGTAATATAATTGCTCTTTCCGCTGACAGCTTACGATTCCAGAACACAGTCTCTGCTATGACATCCTGACATGGTGCTTGGGAACATGAAAACAAGACAGTGTCACATTTTGAAGTCCTACATTTGCTTTTCAGTGACAATCTTGTCTCTGAAACTATATATTTATGATCTACGAGTTAAATGATTGTAAAAATAGGAAAACTGTGTTACCAATTCAAAGATAAATATAAATTTTAAAGTTGTAGGAATCTTTAAGACCCACATGAGGGGTTTTAGTATGAAGGAGAGTTTGCCAAAATGTTCCATCTAATGTTATGTTTTGGATGCTATTCTTACCTCAAGTCACTTCCATAACAACAATGCACCCAGAATGGCAACAAATGTGCATTTATAGCACAAAGCCGAGGATTCTCTGCATGCTGGGTTTTGAAAAACCACGAGATTGACATAAGGGTTGTAAATGAAGAAAGTAAGGGCAAACAGATTGAAGCAAAACACTCAGGAGTTTTCACATGCGGGTGTATAGCCAGCACCCTCCACCTGTGTTTCTTACCACCTGAAGTGAATGCAGGAGGCATCTGTGTTCCTGAAGAACAAGTGATTATACCAGTCAAGGTATAACCAAGTTGCAAGGTTGGCTTATTAGCAAGTAATGCCCTTTCCTTTAGGGTAGCTCCCATGCAAGGCAGCTTTCTAGCCTTGGGGAGTCCTGCCCTAGACATTGGAAGAGGGAATGAAGATTTCTTTTCCAAATTAGGTTGTCAGGGAGCTCATTTGCACCCCCCAGTGAGGGTGTGTGGGCGAGCTGATGAAGGTGATGATTTATGAGGCTGCAGACCCTTAAGTGATTCTAGTGATGGAAATCCACAGCAAAATCCACTTAGGAAGATAAAACAGAGCTGCCGTTATCTGTGGGAGGTAAAACCACATGGCTTTTGCCCTTAAATTTCAAGTTACCCCACTGGGTTTGGGGATGGAGAGCGCTCATTTGCTAAGAATGCATGTTTTAGTATAATGTTATTATACAGACTTTAAAAATAAGTTTCTGTTCACTGAATCTACCTTAAAGGATTTTGACAAGACTTTCTTTTTTTTTTTGCTTTTTTGGAAGGGGTGGGTGAGGACTGGATCGGATCAATGATGTCATTGATAGCTACGTTATATACCCGTGTTTAAAGTATCTAAGTGAACAAACGGTAGCCCTCTTCCTGCAAAGGCAGTTGATATTCTTTTTGGTGAAACAGATATGCAAGAAATAATGTTTCAAAAGCCTAGGCAAACATGTAAGCAGACTTGTTTAATGAATGCGGCCATCATCAGTTAGTGTCTTCAGAGTATCATTAAAAAAAAGAGAATCTGAGCCCCAAAACTGTAAAATGAGAAAACCAAAATGGAAATTGTACTTTAGCTTATTTTCTTATATTTGGTGTGCTTGCTCCTTAAATGCCAAGAAAATCTATTTTAAGAGTCTGGTGAGGATTTATAGGCTTTGATTTTAAAATTGAAAGTATGTTTGTAATATTCCATTTTAGTAGCAAAGTGTGAATTTCAGACACAGAGTCCCAATTACACGTCTCCATACGCAAGGCAAAGGGCAAAAACCCATTGTAGTTATGTGGCTAAGGCAGTTCGACATTTTTCACAGGCGTGTTTACAGGGCACACAGTAAAAACCTACAGAGCGAGTCAGTGTGGCCTGCCTCTGGCTTTCATCACCAGAGTGCCATCCTTTACTGACACTGTCTTAGATATGACGGAACAGAGCATCCCGTTCTTGCTCATCTGTGCATTCGATTATTATATACTTCCTATGCTGCGGAAAATGTGAACACGAACTGCTTCCTGGCAGCTACATCACCTTGTGCCGCATTTATTTCCTCATAAAGGATTGCATACTTATGCGGACGTAAATTCACAGAACACTCCTTGCTCCTTCTGCAACGTCTGAGGCAGACTGGGGCAACCCATGCTTTTGGTTTTCTTGCGAAAGTGATTTATCAAATTTTATTCTCACCTATTTCTAGAGTCCAGAAGAATGTGGCCGATCTATGTGTTTTATATCACTATGATAAAAAGCATGAATTCATGTATTTGCAGGCAAACATTATATATGTGAATCCATATCAGTCCCCTTGATATCAAGGAAATACTACAAAAAAAATTAAAGAAGTCAGCTAAGGTTTCGGTTTGCTTTGCACATGTTTTCAACTCTTCTGATGCTTGATATCTAGATTTATTTTAAAATTTTTTTCCAAAGAAGTACATATGTAATCTCTATAGCATGTCCTAAATTTTCAAGCCAATATTCAATTGACTTTTATCACCTTTGCTCTGAGCAACTCTAGTAAATAATTTTATTACACATGAATGCATAATAAAAACATTAGGATGCAAAAAAAAAATTTTTTTAAACCCCCAGGAATTCCAGAAGATAAATACAGATTCTTGGGACCTAGAGTTGAATCATCATGGTTGTGTTTTAAATTAGAATATATTTTAAGATAAAAAATTATAACTTTTTACAAAAGCATTTACAATTAGTGGGATTAACATTTTTCAACTAGACCAACTTATAATGCAAAAAAAATGGTAATTTGCTCTTTACCTGCGTTAAAAATGTTACAGCTATATAAATATATTTTTATAAAATGTTGATATTACATACTGACACAGAAAGGTGGGCTTGAGCCACAAAAGTTAGTCAAGTAACATAACTGAGAATTGAGTTTATGTGAAAATGTATAGATTTTCATATATTCGTATTATCATTCCTAAAAATCAGTTTCTACCTTAATATAGTGCCAGTGTTACTGCATTATTCGAGAATAGGAAAGTGCACATAAAAATGTTCTGTCAGATGTTCATTTTAATATTTTTCATAAACTGCACATTGAAAAAGTGATTTCCCAGAAACACCCTCCATACCATGGACATTTCCTGTCATCAGGTCTCAGTGTGACCCCCACAACAGCTTTGTGAACTGGGCATGGGTCACTGTCCTCACTGGACAGATGGGGAAACTGAGGCTCAGGGGGTGGAGCTGCTCAAATCGGGCTGCACACATTACACATGCCTCTTTTTTTCTAATTAAAGGAAAACCTATTTCATGTTTTGTTCTGACTCTATGTATTTTTGGAGACCCCACACAGGAGCTTCCTCTCCCTCCAAGACCCTTAGCCAAAGGGGCCCCGGGCAGACGTGGGTGAGTTACAACTGCAGAAGTATACTGTCATGTCTTCTTCCTGCTGCACTCTTCATATCTGGCTCAAGGGGAAAAAAAACAAAGAAAAAACGAAAGGGTGAAATAAACAGAATGAAGCATTTTACCTGACATAAAATAAACTCCTGAAATATTTATTTTTATACTGGTCAATTTAATAACTTCTTTATTAGACAGTATAACCAAATGACAGCCTTATGTAATAAACTTGTAAATACAAAGAAATAACGTGTATACCATATTTATAAGCAATAAAAATACGAAGTACTCATACATCTTTCAGTCTCTGAAGTGCGATGTTGCCCTCTAATGAGGTTGCTGCTGACTGTAACTCGAACAGAAGGTAAGGGAACGAGAGCAAAGGGCTAACCAAGTAAAGGTGATGAAACATGAAAAATCCCGAGCCAGCGTCCTGCTGTCTGTGTCAGCGGCGTTCATAACAGTGCTCCTGCCTAGAAGCATCTCTGCGCGTCGTGGAGCCCCAACGCCCCAGATGCCTTCCGGCGGATGTCTCTTCGATTCCGCCCCCTCACAAAATGTAACAGCATCTTAATTCAAATTCAGGTCTGCAGCCTACTGTTCCCTTCACCGAGGGCCAGTGGACGCAGACCCTTAGTGGAGCCACGGCTTTTCATTTACATAGCCCCCACTGCGTTTCTGTCTGGAAAATGGGACCCACTGCTGCCCCACCCCCACTCCTACATGAGTTGACTCTGTATCCTCAAATGTCACTTGCCTTTAGTCCCTGGTCTCTGGTTGAAATATTGAATTGGAACTTGAGCCATGTCATTGGTTACATATGATAAAAAGCAGATTACCTTATCCCAAAAGCCTTTCGAGTGCTATCTTTTTGCATGTATCTCCCCCAAAATTGTCCTGTGCGAAAAATATGTACAGATTGAAACGTGTGAGGTGTGCATCTTCCACCTGGACCCAGACCCGTCTAGACCCGCATGCGGAGGCGTGTTTGCGCCCGTGTTTTCTCAACAGACAGGGAAGGGATTCACTTCCTGCTAGTCCGTGACCCGTGGCCGATACTTACACACGATTTGAGAGTCGGGAGACGATGTGAAGGGAGAAGGGCAAGCCAGACATCGAACCCATTTATTCTGCATCTTAAAGTATGAGTTTTTATCATCAATATTTTGGTTACAGTGTTACACAAAGGACAAATAAACATCCGGTTTGAGGTCTCTTCTTCGACGGCTTTGGGATTAGTGACATGCCTTGGCAAAGGAATCCTGTACCCATCAACTCCCAGCTGGATCTTAGTAATATCGTTGTACAAGGTGCCAACACGGGCAGGATTTGAACCAGCTCTCAGGGTGCCTCTGGCCAATAGCTGTAACCACTGAGACGCAGTGAGGCTTCCAGCCAGGTGCACACCCGGGAGCGGCCACGCCCCTTTCCTGGGCCAATCAGAAGGGCATCCCGGGGAGAGAGGCTGTCCTGTCGTCTTTGAAGCATCTGATCACAGGTGTGCTCACATAGAGTGGATCCCAATCAACGAAGCATGCTGCTGGAAAGACCCAGGTCCCTCGGCCAGGGAGCCACATACTCAGGAGACTCGGTCACACAGCTCCTGTTCTCAGCTTTCGTGACCCATGTCACCCAGGAACATCAGGTGCTCACCATATTCCGGAAAGTAAATTAAAAACAAAAAAATCCAGGTTGTTATTTCTAAAGGTGCCTCTGAGAGGGTCTCTTTGAAAGAAGCAGAGCGATTGTCCATTGGTCATTTTTACTTTGATATGCAGGTATCTTTTGTTTGATTTGGTTTGTTCTCATCCAGGAATTCCACATACATTTTCTCTCCCTCACCCCAGCATGAAGAATAAAAGCAGGGGTGAGGAGGGAGAGCTGAGCGTGGACAGAAAAGTAAAGCTTTTCGAGGAAAACACACACACACACAGAGACAGTACAGAACAAGAGTTGCAGTCCAACCGTGCAAAATTTGCTTCTCCAGATAAAGCACTTCTGGACAGGTTCACAATGCTCCCTTCCCCCTCCCGAGTCCCCCCATCCTCCCCAGGAAACACACAGAACAAAAGCGATGCCATCCTTTTTCTGAAGGCTGAACAGACACACAGAGATCACGTTTTAGGCTGGCCACGGGGGTGACTTGCAGGGTTCCTGCTCTCAGTGCCTCCAGCGACCCGCAGTCAGTCCGTCCTGAGGTCTGGGCAGCACAGTAATACGGCGTCCAAACACACGCAGAAATGCCAGTGGTCCCAACAGGAAAATCCCAAATCGACTTTACAATCACAGGTACAAATTGCTCAGATCAATAACGCCATTTCTCCTGAAGACCTTGTCATCTAAAACTAATTAGAGGCCAGGTTCCCGAGGAATGGTCAACAATCAAAGAAAATACTGGAGATGTGGAAGGAAATCACCTTCTACTGCAATCATCTGATGGAATTTGGAAACAAGTCGTCCTGTTTGGCCAAGTTCGGGGGTGAGGGAGGGTGGATTCCTGGGTCCCGATGGCAACTTCCCTGCCGCCCCAGCTCTGCCTTTATAGAGGGAACACCAAGAAGCCCGAGAACGTGGAGTACTTCCAGCCTCCCATGAGGTTGCCCCGCTCCAGTTTGAGGTGCACTTTGTCTTCCCTCTCCATCAGCAGTAGGACCCCATTGCTGGCTGCTTCTCTGGTCACGTCCTGGTCTCCTGCGAACGCTGAGATCACTGGGTAGCCGTTCTGCATTAAACTGACCTACAATGCAGAGAGTAAAGCTCAGCAGACCACGCAGGGCCACCTGTTCTCACATGCCTGTCTTCTTCTCCCCCACCCCTCCCCTACCCTTTCCATGGAGGCCATCCCAGGGGCCTGACCCAGAGGACTCAGCTGGGTCCCAGCCCCAGGTGCCAGCCAGCCCTAGGGCTTCACAGAGGGGGTGACAGGGTCTGCAGCAATGGGGGACGAGCAACCCAAAGCTGAAAGGTCCAGCTTCCAGAGCTACCCACCTGGATGGTCTGTCTGTTGTACACTTTGACCACGTGGAAGCTGAAGCTATAAATCCCTTTTCTTGGTGCTACGAATATACTGGAGGCGAGATCGAAATGGTTGCCAATATTTACTAACACCTGAAAAAGAAGAGGGAACACAGCACCAACATAGCAAACCCCCCCACCTAGCTCCTCAGCATGTGATCAGACAGGCACAGCAGTGACCCCAGGTCCTCTGTGCTCCGCCCAGGGGGTTGGAGGGGAGGGGCTGCTGGAGTGAAAATGCCTACAGGGAAGTGATCAAGTGATTGCTAAGGTATTCTAACAGATGGTGATGCATAAAGACTTTTTACAGCACATTCATTTATGAGTTGAAAAGGGGGTGCTAATTTTGTTCATAGGGAGCAGGGTACAACAGAGAAAGGAAGTCAGTGAGGTCAGAAAATAACCTGGAAATCGAGTCTGTTCAGAGGTGTGTGGGATGGACATGGAGCATTGATGAAAAGGATCAGGCCGGGCCGAATGGGTGCGGAACAGGCTGTGGGGCAAGAGGCCAATGTAATGCAATCATGTCCCTCAGCCGAAGCTGGGGACCTAACTTCCCACGCTCCGGGACAGAAGGGACTGCGTGAAGTTTGGGTCTCCGTGTTCCCCCAGCCACAGCACGCACCCTGGCAGCATACAGTAGGTGCTCATAATGCCTGCTGAGTGAAAGACTACAGTCCGTAAACATGGGCTGTGCCTGCTCTCCTCTCTCTCCCCTGAGTGACGTTTGCTTCCTTGGATGAGCTATGATGTCATGTAATGAGCCTGAATAAACAGCAGGAGAGTCCATACAGCAGCTTGGACACCTTTGGCTCAACCCCAGAAATTCCATCACACTCGAGAATAATGACCAATCCAGCCACGGGACCCGAGGGCACGTGGCCCCGCAGATTGTTTTCCTCGAATCAGAGCGGGTGGGATCATGGCATCATGAGCAGAACCTGGAGGGGGGAGGGTCCCCCATGGTAACCCAATTTTCCTTCAGACACGGAGGGTGAGGTTGGGCCGCCCTGCCTGGACCCTGTCCCCAATCCCTCTCCCACACACACATGCACAACCTGGATGAACATACTAGAACGGCCTGCCCGGTGTTCTCAGCTTTTCAGACAAACAGCCAGCAACAGCAACACAGCCCTAGATGAGAGAGCCTGTCATCCGTTCAGAAAATAAATGTCATCTGAATACATTTTGCGGTGATTTCTTAGGCACTCATTGTAGATGAATAACACGCAATTCCCGGTGCGCTGTCAACCTCTGCTGCAGCCATGACTGCGGGAAGCACTCGGGAGCCAGCTGGCACCGGAGCTGGGGCACCACCTCATCCCTGGTCTGTGGGGCTGACACAGACATGCAGGCTCTGTGGTTAAGACAGTGGGCCACCCTGTTCTCTGCCTCCCCAAGGCTGTGTCTCAGTTGGCCTTACGATACTTCAAAAAGAATACAGTGTTCCCCATTAAAGCCCTCGGAGCTGCTTCTTCCTACTCTTTTCCTCCACTCTTTCACCTCAGTTTTAAACCCAGGAACCTGGCACATTCAGGACCCTGCTATAGAGGCAAGAACACCCAACCAGCTCAGAAAAGCAGGCTGTTTCTTCCTAAGTGGGGAAGCAGGGACCCCCCATTCCACCCGCCTGGGCCACAGGCTCCTCATCCACAACAGGAGAATCCTGCTACTACCTATCCCTGCGTCACCATTGCCTTGACACCCAGATGAAATGATGAACATGCAAAGGCTGTGGAACTATTTGTAGGACATCGGAAGGTGAATTATTCCAACTACCCATTTCTTGTCATCCCCTTGATTTGAACATAATTAAACATTCTTGTGTCTTGTAAACAAAAACAGATTAAAGACAGACTCCCTCCCACCACCATCCCAAATCCCCCCAAATTTTAAGTATGCACACACTTCCTAATGGGAATTAAGGTAAATGAACACACTGGCCTAAAATGAGGCAGGCGTGTGTGTGTGTGTGCAGGTTCATCAACACTTGGGTGTGAGAGCCAGTTGGAGGGAGGGTCTAAGTGTGTACACTTGGCCCCATGTGCTGTCGCAGACAGGAGGGCTCCATTTGAGAAAAGCGTTTTGTCAAAAGGAAGGGACTGGTGAGTTCAAGTTTGGAGAGCACTCTTAGGTTTCCTGTTTGTTTCTGAACAGCCACAGAAACCGATAGGGTGGACACAAGAGGAAGGCCACACAACCTCTAATCCTGAGCAGCCATGAGCCAGAGAAGGGACCGCCAAGGTAGGGTCATGCTGATGACCCTCCGGCTTTGACCCACATGGGCGAAGTCAAGGCGGTTAGGACAGTTCAAGTCACTGGTCTTTTTTTCGTTCCTGTAGCCACACTACATATTGATATGCTGTAGATACATTTTCGTAGATTACATAGGGCATACTGTTGGATGGATAGAACCACAGCCTCTTCTGTACTTACATAATCATCCCTGCTATTTCCTCCACATTAGTGCCTACTTATTTTTCTTGGAGATAAATAGCCTCAGTCCCTTGCAAAATTAGGAATAGGTGCATCTTTTCCGAGTGTCAGCTGAGACCTCCGGAGAGTCCTTTCTGGATCCTGGGGAGTTACAAATGCTCAGTCTCTGTGTTGGCCACCTGGGTCACTGAAGCCTATCCGTGACAAATGACAGCCCCACCACCACGGAAAGGAAAACGGGCAGTTCCCTTTCGGGAAATGCATTTCTAATCTCTTCACTTTTCCAGGACTCTCAGGCACCAAAGTGCCACCTGAGCTGGCAGTTACAAAGACGCTACGATGTGAGAAGGGGAAATGGCAAGGAGAGCTCACTAGAAACAGGAGAGCGAAGGGAGAGGGACAGGGCAGGGCAGAGAGCAGGGAAGAAGAGCCTGGATCTCCAGGTCTGGGAAGCTGGGAGCCCCAGCCCGAGCGCCCCGGCCCCTGTCCTCCCCCGGGAGGGGGCACGGTGCGCAGACCAGCCGGCTGACCTGATCAAAGTAGATGGTCATGGTGCGATTGCTCATCTCCGAAGGCTCGTGGTTGGTGCTCCGTGTGGCGGAGAAAGCCACCTTGGCGCTTCCGGAGCGCACGGAGATGCCCAGCGAGGAGGTGACCGCACCGTCCGCTGACGGGCTGGAGTCGCACACCACCAGGCACTTGCCCTCCAGCACGATGGGCTCCGTGTCATTCTGAGCCCCCACCGGGCAGCCGGCCGGGAGCAGCAGCAGCAGCAGGGCCAGCGCCGCCCCCAGGCAGGAGCCGCAACCGGCTGGATCGCGCAGCGCCCCCCGGAGCCGGGGCATGGTTAGCGGCAGCCCGAAGAGGCCCCAGCCGGGCGCCGGTATCCGGCCTGGGGCGGGCAGCACAGGGGACGGCGGCCGGCAAGGGCAGAAGGAGCGCAGGCGGTCCAGCGACTCGCGGGACCCGGGGTAGCCTCCTCTGGCCTCGGTCCTCTGCTCTGATGGTTAAGGCCAGGGTCGTCCTCAGGAGAAAAGTGCCAGCCGACCTGTCAGGGCAAAGAACTCAAACCCTTAGACTGGGAGGTGAAGCTGTGCGGGGAGGGGGCGCGGCGGCGGGGGGCGGAGAGCAGGTGCCTGCGGCGGAGTGCTGGATCCCCTAGCTGGAGGTTACCCTCTTGGTCCCACACACAGTCAACCCCCCTCCCCACTGGCACAACAGGTTCCGAGAAACGCCCCGGCGCCCTGGGCAGGACATTCCTGAAAGCTCCCCCGTAGCGCGCCCCGGGTGGCTGGGGGCGGAGAAGTGGGAAGGGGGGCCGGAGGTCAGGTCAGGGGCCCACGATTCTGCAGGGCCTCAGCACTAAGACAGGGTAGAGGGCCCTGGGGGACGGCGTTAAAGCCACCCCCGCATCCCTATTCAGCCTAAGGCAGAGGGGAGCTCAGGACTCAGGCAAAAGAAAATCCACTAATGCTGTACTGCCTTCATCTCAGTGGTCTTTTCTTGAAAGCCACACCGAGAAACCTTTTTCCTTTTTCTGCTTTCCCTTTTATCCCCTTTTTTTTTCCCCCATCCTGGCGATTTTTAAAAAGCAGTCCACTTAAGTGAAGATTTTATCCATTTTCCACTTAAAGACCAAATCCCCAAGAAGCTCCTTTGCGTGATTACGAAAACGAGAGAGAGAAACCCCCCAAGCAAACACCCACTTCCAGATTCCCGCAGCCAGCAGCGAGCGCCTTGGAGAGTCCCTGGACCGGGTCCCTCGGGCGCAGGGCGAGGATTCCAACGGCCAGAGCCTCGGGCTGGGCTGATGGTGCAGCTTTTGTTTCCAGATCCCGGGCTCCCTCTTGCCGGGCTAGGAGGCAGCCCCGCGGCTCTCTGCTAACTTACGCGCTGCCTGCACTTTCTCCGGTCCCCTCTGCTCCCCCTAAACCAGGCAGGTCATTTCCATACCCAGCCCAGAAGCAGAAAGAACGGAAGCCTCTCCCCGCGCTGCCCCCGGCCTCCGAACAACTCCAATAGTCTAAGAAGAGAGAAGTTGTGTCTCCACGAGTAGCCTTCGTCCTCAGCCCCAGATAAAATGATGTTGATATTCTCGGCGGCTTTTCTCGTTGCCCAGAGGAAGACTAGTGATGGCCCCCGTTGAAATACACGTATGAATGCAATTAACGCGCGGATCGCGGAGCGCAGGGCCGGGATGGTTACCTGCAACATCCATGACGAGCGAGCACTGTTCGCTGTCCGCCAAGTTCTGCTCTGAGATGACGAGCGGAGCTGGCGGGAGGACACACCGGGCGCGACCCTGCTGCCTGCGCCTGGCCAATGCAACACCGCCCCGCCCTGCCCCTCTCCCGCGCCGGCTGTCCCCGGGTCCCCACGCACCGCACCGCACCGCGCCCTGCCCCGACCTGCACTCTGCGCGCCCCAAACCACACCGCAACCCACTCGGCGCCCCGTACCGTGTACGCCGGAGCTTCACTCCCCTACGTTCCACGCACCGCAGCGCACCTGGTCCGCACCGCCTCCAGTACCGAGTCTGCAACGCTCCCGCGCCTGCAGCGCAGGTCTCTCTCCCCGCCCCAGCCCCGCAGTCCTGGCCTCTCCCCCGGTCTCCAGTCCGCACAGCCTAACGCCCGGACCAAGAGCACGCCCGGCGCCCTCCCGGCTCAGCACCCGCTGCTGCCTCCCCACCCGCACCCTGCACAGCTCGGTCCGGCTCTCACCCTAACACTAAGAGCAAAATCCTACCAGCCGTCTCTTTCAAAAATTAGGCATCGTCAAAAGCACTGGTCACGCCTCTGATATTCGAGTCTTTCTTTTCTTTTGCAAATCCCCTCCAAGTCTTAATCCTGAGCAGCGTTACCATTTTCATAATTGGAGGGTGGGGAAGGGAAGCAGTTTTATTTCCAAATTAATAATAATAATAATAATAATAATAATAATAATAATAATAATAATAATTGGTTCGAAGAGGAAAAGGCTTGGGATTTCAATGGTTGAAAGGCTGCAGTCCCGGAGTCTCCAGTTTGGGAAATGCCAGGATCCGGCAGGAATTAAGGAGGCGCCTCCGCCGGGGTTTCTGTGCTGCTGCTCTGAACCTTGGGGCTCGCGGAGCGCGCTGGCTCTCGCGCATATTTATTAAAACGCCTATTCCAGCTCTAAGGGCCTGGAGAGACGCACGCGGGGGTTTCCTAGCTGCGCCCAGAACGCCGCGAAAGTGCAAGCATGGGCACGGGGCGCCACCTATGGGCGCCGGGGTCTCCCTGCTGCGGGTTCGGGAAGAGTGGGGAAGCCCTAGGAACAAGGATGGGGTTTGCTGATAGTCTTCGGTGACCCACAAAAAATACAGCAAACGGTCTTTTTTGCACCCTTGCTCCTAACCAAGTGCACTGGCACGCTTGAGATCTGGGCTCGCACAAACAATTCTGCCAAGTGATACATCACAGAATGCCTTCCTCTGCCAAACCTTTGCGCAGACCCAGGCGTTACACTCCATGCCCCCCTTAAACAAAGACAATGTGTAAATAAATAGACACTCACTTTGTCACCTGACTTTCAAAAACATCCTTAAAAAAATACTCAGTCCTCCGACTTGCACAGTATTGCTTTGCAGATAGGCTGATCAAAATAAACCATAAATCGGACAGTGCTATGTATAAGAACAGAACGAAAGTATTTCTTCATTCCTCTGGACTTCACACCTAACCCTTTTCCATTGGCAGAGTTCAGCCAGACTTCTGGTTCTACCCGATCACCTCGGTTTTCTCAGGTAGGGGGCTTTCAGTTGTGATTTCTCACAGGCTCCCCAGGACTCTTCTCCCCGCTATAGCTACCAGGGCTTCATCTCTACGCACCGAAGAAGAAATTCACTTGCATCAGTTCAGCCTAAACGGACGCAGAAGGAGACAGGGGCACGTGCCAACAGAATGTCCTAGTATTATCTGAGATCTTTAGAAAGTGTAGTGGTAAAAATCTGATCAACAGAACTTCAGAGCCCAATGGTTTCTGCTTCTCATGCAAAATAGTACAAAGTAAAAACATAGCCCCCAAATCCGTTATCCTCCTAAGGATGGTTGCTGAAAATTATGTGTTTTGCTTCAGCATTTTTATGACATGCTGGTCAGATGCACTGGACTTTCAAAGTCACTATATTTTGCTACTGTTTCTGTGAGGTCAACACAATGGAAATTATTCACTCTTGCTTTCCGATCATTGCTGTAGTCAAATATTGCATCAATTTGACAGCCTCTTATTGCCACAATAAGCACAGCCCCATTGTTCCTTTATAGAGAGTTCCGATTTGAGTGCAAGCATAAATAGCAAGGGACATTAAGTGAGGCACAGACTGATAATTAGACCAAGTTGGGAATGCTAATTAAGTAGCAATACATCTCACACATCTATAAATCTTTAAATAACAGCTCTGTTAAGCGACTGCTTTAAATGTTGTGTGATGAGCCTTTCTTCTGACTGATACGAATGCACACACACATGAACCAGAATATTATCATCATCTTTGGGGTAATAAAACCAAAGCCCTCTCCAGGTGGCAGCAAAAATAAAAAAACCTCTAATCTGTACGATGAACTCAGTTATGGAATTACAGCAGTGAGCATACTTATATAATGAAAAAAAAAGGTTAGGCTTAAATGTAGGCTTGCAATTGTTTTCAGAAGGAAGTTGATAATCGTGAAGAGTAGCAGACTGACAGAGATGGGACATTATTTACTAATGAAGTGACTTCTATTTATAAGGAGACATTTAACTTCTGATCAATTTTAATCCATAAACATGCTTAGACAAATTTTTATGGTATAACTAGACTTAAAAATGAAAGTGTTTTCTAGTAATCGCAGGGATTAACTTTTTCCATCCCATTTCCACGTTACAAGTTATTGTTTCCATCAGCACAAGAACAGCAGTCAGTGGCTGACCATTCTCATAGGTGTAGGCACACGCGCCCGACGGTCACAACGTCAACTGTTTACTCGGCGTCTGTTATGTGTCAGGTACTGTCTGGGATATAACACACAGCTTACCACCCACAATCATCCTGTGGTAGACAGGTGGTCACACAGCGTTTCAGAGGAAAGTGTTCTAACATGTTGGATTGGGACCTGGCTGGTGTGACTCAGTGGATTGAGCACTGGCCTGTGAACCAAAGGGTTGCTGGTTTGATTCCCAGCCAGGGTACATGCCTGGGTTGCAGGCCAGGTCCCCAGGTGGGGATGTGTGAGAGGCAACCACACACTGATGTTTCTTTCCCTCTCTTTCTAACATATTGGATCGGCCAACAAGTTCATTTGGGTTCTTTCCCGTAAGATGGCTCCAGGAGCGCTCAGTTGTCTTTAACTCCATTCAAAACAGTGTTGTTAGATTGTATTGTGACAGCTGTCATATCGGTGTGCATTTAAAAAATGATGAAAATTGGTGAATTTTTGTGTAGCCATTTTAATATTGAAGATGGAAGAAAATAAGCAAAATCTTTGGCATTAATTATGCTTTCTTATTTCAAGAAAGGTAAAAACACAACTGAAATGCAAAAAGAAAAACGATGTGTGCAGTGTAGGGAGAAGGTGCTGAGGCTGAACAAATGGGTCAAAAGCAGTTTGTGAAGTTTTGTGCTGGAGAGTTCTCACTGGATGATGTTCCACAGGTCGGGTGGACCAGTTGAAGTCGATAGTGAGCACATTGATGTTATTGAGAACAATCAATGTTCTACCATGTGGCAGACAGTTCACATACTCAAAATATGCAAATCAACCAAGTTATTGGTGAAAACAAAAGATGTGTCTTTTATTTTACCGAAAAAACCACACGAACTTTTTGGCCAACCCAATGTTTTCTTTAAGTGGGGAAATGAGGCTGGGATAATTCAAGTTCCCTTCCTTTCATTTGCCCTAAGACTGATCTTTAATAGAGCATAAATATATTTTGTTTGGGTGGAATCCATCACTGAAATACATCTGTAGTATACATCATAGCCTTTTCTTGCTACTTTATACCAATGTACCATATTTATGATTTTTATAGGTATATGATAAATGATCTGCTACTTACTTTATAATCTTGGATGTAAACACTATATACGTACTTTCAATAATAAACATTAATAAGTGATAATTTTCTTCTAACTTTATTGGAAAATACTTGACAGATACAATTATATATATTTAAAGTTGTACACACATTGGAATGATTGGATAGACATATACATTGTAGACTGAGTACCAAGATCAAGATAATACATCCATCACCTCACATAATTCACATAGCTAACTTTTTCTTTTTTTTAATGTGGTGAGAATGCTGAAAATTTACTTTTAGCACCTTTTAATTATACAATACCATATTATTAACTATAGTCACCACACTGTACATCAGACCCCATGAACTTCTTACAACTGAAAATGTGTATGTGTGACCTATATTACCCATGTCTCTCTTGCCCCCCAGCCCCTGGCAACCACATTCAATTCATTCAATTCCCTGTTTCTATGACATTAGTTTTGTTGTGGTGGTGGTGGTTGTTTTTAAGGTTCATCATATAAGTGAGATTACAGTATTTATCTCTGCCTAGCTTATTTCACTTAGCGTTAGTGTTCCTCTCAGATTCAGCCATTTGGTCACAAATGGCAGAATTTTCTTTCCTTTTAATGACTGAATAGTGTTCAATGGTGCCTATGTACCACATTTTCTTTATCTACCCATCTGTTGAAGGACATCTGGGTTGTTCTCATAGCTTGTGTTTTAAGATTTATTTATTTTTAGAGAGGGGGAAGAAGGAAGAGAGGGAAAGAAATATTAATATATGGTCACCTCTCGCGTGCCCCCTACTGGGGACCTGGCCTGCAACCCAGGCACGAGTCGTGACTGGGAATCGAACCAGTGACCCTTTGGTTCTCAGGCCAGCACTCAATCCACAGAGCTACACCAGCCACGGCCCAAGCGCACATTAAGTTAAAGCTGTATAGCAGCAATGGAGAGAATAAGTACTCAATGCTATATGGGCACTTGAACCTACTGAATTAGCAACGTAAGAAAAAAGTATTCAAAAATTGGAACCAATTCTAATTCAGTTCAACAACTACAAAAAACAAACAGTAAAAATTTGTCTTTATGAACAACAGATTTGTAATTGTTGACTGACATTACTAAATAATCAAAATAATCTGGTCAAAATGGGTAAAACTTTAGCAATAGTTCAAAATTCCAGATTAGCTGAATTCAAGTCAATAAGCCTGTTTGTATCATGTAGTCATATTATACAAAACAAATTACCTCTGTCATTAAAAGAGAATACAGAACTATTTCAAATACCATATACTACCTATTATTTTCTGATATACATTCAACGTTTAATAAACATGCTTTAAAAATGTGGTTTTTAATTTAACTTGTATTAGCAAAGTGATAAAATATGGAGCAACCTTGGACCACAGTGTGATACTATTTCTATAGTGTTAGAAAATGAACATATTACATTATAAAAGAACACTTTCTGTTGTTGTGGAATGCCTTTTAAACTTTAAAAAATCAGTTCAATTACCTATTTGAAGACAAGTAATACTAGGGTTTATGAGACTTTCTGAGGCAAGGGTATTGCGAACAAAGTGACCTATTTTCTTGATACCTCAGTGTCTCCTACTACTTGATTCTTAATAATGCATATCTTAAAATTGGTATAAAGAGAAAAATTAGTAATTCAATGGAGTTCTAACATTTAAAGTACGTACACCAACAGCCATGGAAACTATCGGTTGGAAAAAATAATTCATCTTTTTTCTTCAGCTATGTCTCATTGTCTTGCATAACCCTAATATTTAATTTATTCTATTTTATGGTAGGCAGTGTCTCTATTGCTTCACCAAATTGGGTCAAATGCCTAATGTTAGTCATTTTAATCCTATCAAAACAAAAGTCTTCATAAACAAGGATGCCATTTGTCAACTCCTATTTCTCAATAAAGGACAGATCAGTATTGCAAAATGCAAGTTCCTTCTGCAGGCTCCTGCTAAGAGAATTCTAGCAGCCCAGAAAGAGAAGAGAACCGTTAAAGTGTAGCTAAAGCATTTCCTGGATTTTTATTTAAATGCTCTTTCTTTATCGTCTAAGTGTGTACTTTCTGGAATCAGCTACCTGTATGCTTTCAAGAATCTTTATCTTCGGAATATTTTGAATACATGTAATATACACAAATCATCTTTTTCCTTAGAAAATAGTTTCGGAATAAGAACATGCATAATTTAAGAAGAAAACAAACACTGTAGCTCTTTTACTTTCAGAAATATTCTATGAAGTTAAAGGTCAATGTGTATTTGCCTCTCAAACGCCCCCCTGCAAGAATAAATTATAAAGGCCTGTTGTAGTCATAATTGTTCAATCATGCTTTAAGCCCCAAAATGTTGGAGCTAAACTAAACACTTTTAAGACTACCAGGCCTATACCCATTCTGGCTTTCTGAAACGTGTATTGTTTTCAAATTGACATTTAACATAGGGGCTGCTTGTCCCTACCAGGGGACATGCTTCTACCCTCCAAAAGCAACACATCGTCACATGCTACGGTGGAATTAAAGGCATGAGAGGCAGGGAGCTCCAGGAAGAGCCATCGGCAGGTTGTATGGTCGAAGAAGTGAGACCTGAATGCGGTGCTGATGGTCAGATGAACCCTCGGGGCTCTCAGTGAACTCCCTGCCGCCACCTCCCAGCTGAGTTCTGCCAAACGTGGCCCTTCCACCGCCTTCCAGGCCTGGGGCTCAGAAGGCATTTCTGTCACATTGCTGTGGCCGGCTGGGCCGCAGAAGGGATTCTTTTAGTCCAACACAGAGTAAGTGGCATTCCAAATGCTGTCCCCATCTGAACACAACCTCAGTGTTGCTGTTTCGGGAGCCACGCCTCTCACATGTCCTGCTTGGTGTTAACCGGTGGTCTTGAGACTTGACTTTAGAAGGAGAGCCGTCTGACGGAATGGCAGGGTGCTTCCCAGGACTGCCGCGTGTCCGCGTTTCACAGGGTTGCGCCTTGCCCACGCCAGCCACCGCTGCCTATACTGTGGGCGCCATTCTTCCAATCTCATCCCCTATAAAAGCCATTGTATGCTGATCAGAAGTTTTTAAGAGAAATATATGGCTACCCCCTGCACAGAGATCAGTGTACAAGAACAAGCATATTTCAGAAATGTCTCTGCCTGAGAGTGAATGATGGGCTGCCTGGTGCTGGGAGCAAGCACTGAGCCTGTACCTGCTGTGTCCTGTTTCCACTCACACACCTGCTGTATCTGTGATATGCCAGGCTGCCCACTGCCCACCTGCCTGCTCTCCGTGTCCTCGCCATCACTCACCCAGACTAGCAGGATGTATATTCATAGCGGGTTCGCGGAGGAAAAGAAGGGGATCCCATGTGCCCAGGATCCCCAAACCATAATGAAATGTATTTTCAGCATCAGTAAGCCTGGGGTGGGACCCGAAATTCCACATTTCTAACAAACTTATCATAGCTGAGGACAGTTCTGCCATTCTTCGGGCGACACTTTGAGGAGCAAAATCTATGCCTCTTTCTTATGGAGAATTAATCAACACCCGAAAATATTAAAATATTTGGGTTTATTATTAACACATTTAGGAGGAGAGTGTGCTTAAATAAAGACACAAACTCACATCAGAAAATGGCCTGGTGATCGTACAGTAAACATGGAACCCAGGATCCAATAATGTGATTCCACAGCAGCTATCTTCTGTTACTGCTCCGAAAAGCTGTTTTCTCAAGTTTAATGTGCTATGCATGTGTCCTATAGAGACTGTCTTCGAAAGAAAAGAAATCATGTTTGTGTCCAAATCTTCTACAAAATGTTACTTTTTTTGCCTTTCTAAAAGCTCAACTTTGGCACAAGAAATTAAGGATAACCAAGAAACAGCTTTTCAAATGTCTTTCTAATCGGGACCTGGGGACAGATTCTCATCTGTATGATTGTTCTATCAGGAATTACTCCACACATGTCATGAAAGGGGTTTTAGTTTATTTGCATATCACTAGGCAAATACCTATGTAGGGCCGAAAGTTGTATGATGTGTTTCTGGGAAATGATCCATTAAGATCTGGTAGACAAAAAACCCGTAGTCACAAATGAGAGCAGATAATCTCCTGGTTGTAATCATCAAAATCATCTTCCATATGTGAAACTTGGGCTTTGTTGACTCACTCACTACTCACGTGTTCGTAAGTTAAAAATTAAAATAAGCAAAATCTAGAACCAGATCTATCCCTGGGCAGGTGGACTGGAGTTCTGTTTGATAAATGCTAGCTCTGCTGTCTCATGATAATGTACAAGGAAGCATCCAGATGTCCCTCTGGGCATCCCTTCATTTCCAGGAAGCAGAAGCATCTGGGAAAGGTCTAATATACATGAGGCACACGCTGTATTGCGTCATCATTTCTCCAGAGGAAACTCCGAGCGTGCAGGGAGGGACGGAAGACACTTAATGAGTCAGAGTGCAGAAAGTCAGGGCGCTGTCAGAGCAGAGAAGACGGAGGGCCCGGAGACACAGGAACAGACATACAAAAGTAAGACTGAGAGCCGACACGGAGGTCGTGGGGAAGACGGGCTTCGGAAAAAGAAAGGCAAGCCGCTTCATCAGCACAGGCCTATTCACGGTACAGCTCCTAGACTCTGAACCCTCAGCCACGAGAGATATGTTTACCTCGCTTTCAAAAGTACGGAAACAAAAAGTTCATGCCATGAAATATAGCATAATGGGGATCACCCTACTTGCCAGAAAAGGTTTTGTTTTCTTTTTAAATACTTCTTTAAAAATTCCTCTGCATGTCTTTAGGAAGCTTTGGTGAATATTAAGAACTGGATTAAGGTTTGTTTTACTTCATAATATTACTTAAGCTGTTCTGCACAGAAGAGTTTTTAAATGGTGGGCTAACACTGACATATTACCCTGATTTACTTTGTACACTAAATAGTTCCCTAAGATGACATACAGTTATATTCATATCATCGTGCCTATGTCTCAGTTGTGGTGCTCACGGTGAGTCCTGCACTAGGATCACTCCCAAACACATCTTCTTTATCCACAAACTGTCATTTCTTTGCACACAGGTACCATGAGTTTTCCTTTGTTATTTTCAACAAATCTGACATGCTCCTTTGTTTGTTGGGAGTTCTATTTACATCTGCGTATTGGTAAACAGATTCCATTACTCACTGCATGGCAATTTCGGGTAATTCTATTACATGTCTCTATGCATGCTTTCAGATATGCCTAATGAGCAAAATGATTTAAATTAGTAAAAAATAATTCAGAACTCAAGATAAATGTTTAACCCACCGAGAAAAGTTGGATTGAAGAGATTTTATTAATGTATGTATTTTTTATTTTTTATTTTTTTATTTTCTTGTCGTGCTCCCTGAGCCACTGAAGCGCAGCCCAAAGACTGGAGCGTGTTGCAATTCTGTGCTTCCTTTTGTCCGTGGTTGAACTTCTGGGCTAACTCTTGCCTGAGATAGAATTGAGCAAAAGACAGTGGAATAAGCAGACTAACAACTTCACAAAGCCTTTAGAGATGGAAGATTTACCCTTCCATATGCCTTTCGAATGAAGGCCACCACTAAACTGATTTAAAAAAAAAAAAAGGAAAACAAACTCACTATTAATTCTGATTGATGTTATAAACTCTAATAAGAAGTCTGGGCTGGGAGAAATTTGTAACATTTGGCTAAAATGAGATTTGAAGACAACTGTCAGATTCATTTTTCAGCTTTCTGCCCATCCTTCATTCCCGAGCCTCAGCGCAAATTGATTACATTACAGCGGAAGAGCATATTTCTATAATGAAGAAATATTATAGCATCCTTTGGTTCTTAGTCCTGTAGGGAAAGAATTAATAACTAATCACATAATCTCTTCTATAATTTATTCTTCATAATCCTTAGTGCCTTGCATGACTAATAATGTGAAAGGAAGTGAAAACCTTAAGACTATTAATATTTGTTGTTTTCATTACACTCTTCTTATTTGGGTTTGATTGCGACTAAGATAGTCCATTTGAAATGCATTATAAAACTTGAAATCTATTATGCCAGATTTACCTGGGGATGTGTGGAAGAAAGTGGCAGCAATGACTTTGATTAGAAAAATAAACTCTTTGCCTGCCTTTTGGACTTCTGCCAAAAACAAAGCAATAAAGAATATAGGGAAAAGAAGTTTCAGAGTGATGATTTTTAAAGTTCCTTTAAGTGGAGACATTGTTCTCTTCCCTTCCACATTTCAGGTAATGGAATCAGGTGCCGAGGTTCAGAATTGCTACTGAAAAGCAGCGCGTAGTACAATAGAGCATGCGGTTCCCATTAGTCTGGGTATACTAAAGACTAGATTGGCACTAAGGGACGTTAGAGCTTAAGTAAGTCAGCAACTATGCAAAATTAAATGCCTTTCAATAGAAAAAATAATAGGACACGCAGCAACAGAAGAATTTCATTGACAAAGTGTTAAATATGATTTCTAAATACTCTGAGCCAATGTGTCAGGCAAAGTTCTGAATAAATGTTAAATTAAAAAAGGAATAAGGCTTTCTCACTACTGAAATCCTTGTTCCTCCTCAATATTGATTGAAAAGACAAAAAGAACAAAGGTAGGAAAAGAGGCAATTACTTTCCTGTAACCTGCATTTGTAGGTCTGCAAAGAGCAGAAGGCCCAAGGCTGGGTTTGAGACCCGGAGAGTTGCTCTGACCAAGCCCTCTGCGAGCAGGCTGCAGGCCATTGGAGAATTCACAGAGTGCCACGCTGCTAGCTCTGCTCGCCTCCCAACGCACACCTCTCCTCGCCTGCCACGCAGGCAAGTATAAGTACGGCAAATAGAGTGCGTGTCACTTCATTTTGCTTCAATTTCATTTTGACTTTTAAATGCAGCCTCTTTTGGTTTGCTCATAAAATAAATTCAAACTGGATGAAAATGGAGGAAAAAGAACAAAGCTCTGGCCGCCTGGCTCAGCTGGTTGGAGCATTGCCCCGTGCAGAACGAAGTGCCTCAGACTCGGTCCCCTATAAGGAAGTTTACAGGAGGCAACTAATTGGTGTTTCTCTCTCCCTCTCTCCCTCTCTCCGTCTCTTCCTCTCTTTCCCTGATTGGCTATTCAAGGGTAAAGCAACAGCGAAAGGCCCAGCTTCAATGACACATGCCAGCGAAGGATGCCTTGAGGAGGAATGACAAGAAGTTAACCTACAGGATGTCACTAATAAGTGGAAGGCAACTTGCAGGGTCCTTACAGAGAAATTGGTGCCAACAGTGTGCTTCTTAGTGGGGCCTCGGGCCACGTGACAGCTGCTTGACCTGTGGAGCAGCTAGAGACTAAGGTCACCCAACTGGATGCTCAGCCACGTCTACATGACTGATCCCCACTAAACTCTCGGGACATCAAGGGGTAGGGGAGGGTCCCTGGTTGGCAATACTCCATGAATGTTGTCACATATCATTGCTAGGGGGCATAAACACTGTTTGTGTAACTCCCCTGGGATTGAAGCCACTCTCTTTGGTGGCATTTGTTAATTTCTTATATATGCATCGATCAATTGGGACTCTATGCCTGGTCTCTCCAGATCCTGCCATATGCCCTTACCCTCCACTGATTATAACCCACAGCCCCTAGCTGTCATAATCCCAACTGCCAGCAAAACAGCTTTGCACCTGGGGTCTTCCTGGGGGACTCCCAAACTTCATAGGGTTGTGGGAAGATGCTGTCTCCTTGACTCCAGCATCAATGGCTTGACTATCCTTACACGGCGACAGTCAGGCTGTCTGAGGGTACACAGAGGACAGGCACCCATCCAAGCAAGGGGCAGGTACAAAAGGCAAGGACTACTCCAGGGTCCAAGTCAATTTACAGATAATCTTATAAATAGGTTCTCTGTGTTCATAGATATGTAAAGTTTTAATATTTTATATAGGTAACATTATAAATTATATATATATGTATATATATGTGTGTGTGTGTGTATATATGTGCACAAAGCTTTAAAACACCTTTGGAGAGAAAAACATGAAATGCCTTTGGAGGCCATGCGGCCCACGTGGCACCAGGACCAGCCAGGCAGGCACAGCTGAGTGCCTTCGGTGGCATTGCTCTGCGTGCCCACGCAGCAGCGTGTTAGAGGCTGCCCCGCCATCAGTAGTGGGGCACCAGCCAACTTCTCTGGATGATTAGCAAGAGCCCTGTCCCAGGTGAAAAGGGTGATTCCCCACGTGGCCCAGGGGAAAGGAGCATTAGACCAGCCTGAGGAGTGGAGGGACCACAGCCAGGGCTGCCATTCGGGATCAGACAGTGTTTGTGGGCTTACAGTTGGCTTTCACTGTAATGTACAACATAGCTCACTGTCGAATATTTAAATACACAGACACGTCATTGATAATCACAGCAGGCCGGAACGTGAAACTTTGCGGTGAATGCGGGGCCCCTGTGTGTCTGAAGAGAGATTAGGAGACAGCAGCCGTCACGCCAAGGTGCAGCCTGGCTTCAAAACGGCAACCCCGGCAAACAGATCCATTTGACTTTCTGGGGGATAATGCAAAGCTGGGTGACACCCAATGACATTATTTTGTTTAGACTTTTAAAGGGCACTCCCCATGGCAGAGCAGATGAAAAGCTGTGTTGAAATGTGGTCTCTTGGGGCTGCTGAAATCAAGCATGGCACACTGAAAAGTGCTTCAGGACAGATAAAAGGCACCTTGATCGTGTGGTCCGTCCAAGGCATCTCTTGGGTGGCATTTGTTAATTTTTTATATATGCATCGATCAGCTCTCCATTATTTCAATCCTTTTTCTCCTTGAGGACAATAGTATCAGCTCTCTTTACCCCAACCAAGCCCAGGACCAAGCTCCTTGAACAGGGAGGGCACAGAGGAGGGGCCACGGCCCCAGCGCCCAACCGCGCCCTTGCGTGCTGCTGACCGCAGGGCCTAAGGAAGCTATGGCTCTTCAGAAGGCCCTGGGCTGTGGGCACAGGTCCCCTGTCCCCCTCACCCCGTCCTTGCTGTTGTGAAGAGGGCATAGAGGTGGAGGTAGCCCACCTGTGCAAATGGGAAAGGCCTGTGGCCATGCTCCCGGGACCAGAGCGATCCCCACGCACCAGGAAGGCAGCAAGCAGGGCTGTATCCACACCTCCACAAGAGGACACGGTACCTGCTCTCTCAGCCAGCGGAGAATTTCCAAAGCCTTCGAAAAATGTCACATCAACCTGGGGTTACAGAATAAACTTGGGTTTCGAATTAAGTTTTCCTTAGGATTGGGAATGGCGGAGTATGGCCCAGAGCCCCCGATTTGTTTAAGTCCTGTCCTCGGATTTCATGACAGCGGTGTCCCACAGCGACAGAGCCCATCTGGCTGCAGAGTCTAAAATGTTCGCCGGTTGGTCCCTGATAGAAAAAGTCTGGTGGTCCTTGCGTGTAGACTTCCACACCTACCTCACGATGGGCAATACGGTTATGAGAGTGTAAATACACTACCACACAGGTACTGGGTCACATTGTGACAGGTGCAAGTGCCTTTGAGATGAATGGTAGGCAGGCATAGATGTTGCTATCAGATATAAAAAATAGTGTGTGTTCCCATTATGTCAAAAAAATCAGTAAGCTAGAAGTTACTCCTAGGAAACCAAAAAAAAAAAAATACAGATTTTTTTTTTGAAATTTACTTTCATAAAGTTATGGAGAGTATGCAAAGTTAATTTTCAAACTGGAATGGAAATAAAAGACAACATTATACGACACTATTTAAGGCTTGAAAACCAAATTTACTGATTACTTAAAACTCATTAGTTTTAGCTCTTTACAGTGAAAATTGCATCCACTGCAAACACAGCTCTAGATTCCCTCCTCACTCTCACTCCAATGTAATGTGGCTCTTGTCCAAGGCATTGGCGCAATTTCTCTCTCTAGCAGGAACTTAAGATTTTGGATCTATTAACAGTGCATGCACCATTGATTGACTGGCATCAGGAGTAACTTTGCAATGGGCAAGCTTCAGAAAGCTGCAGAAAATGATCACAGCACCACCATCGTGCGTCCTATTTCTCAGCAGCCCGGGGCAGATGGACACGTTTAAAAGGCAGCCCTCTCTTCCGTCAGGTGGAAACGGAAAGCATCACAAATGGCCTGTTTCATACACTGTTTCCTTCTATCCAAGTAGCAATAAGCTGCACATTAGCACGAAGGCTTCAACGTACACACACCCATTGATTCCAAATGCTCTGGAGGCTCACAGGCATCGGACGCCACGTTGGTTGGGGAAAACTAGGAGGCACACGAGCGGTGTTTGCATGGACCTGGGCGGGTGGTCTGCAATGTGAAGTCGCAGCAGCATCGTCTGGTTACACGGTTCCTTTTGTTTGTGGTAACTGATTACCAACAGGCATGACTCGCAGCCCTGCGCCTAAAATGCACTGCCTGTTTTACATGCCTCTACTACCCCTTAGGGAGCAGTCAGCGATGCTCACGTTTGGACGTCATTTACAGCAGGCGACGGCGATCTGAAACAAGCCATGTATCCAATAAATCTGAGTGTGTATGTGTGTGTGTGTGATAGGTGAGGACTGATATGGTGTGTGAGGAGCGTGGCTAGATGGAGAATGGCAATTAGGAGGCACAGCGACAAACTACATTTGCGAGTGGTTGCAAAGAAGACAGTCTGTCTCAAGCTGAGGAATGCAACCTGACAGGCAGGAGAATAAAGCATTTGAATTTGTATAGAATATTTTTCTCCCCAGGGATGAAGCAGGGTCCAAATATTCTATTGAATCACAATTTCTCAGTCTTGCATTTATTGTATTAAAATGGAACACACTTGACCTAATTGGACTGACACACGTAGGCACCTCTCTTTCAGTTAGCTTTGGCACAAAAATAGAGAAAGATTTTTTTTTTAAATCTCTCTATTTTGTTTTGCTTTTAAAAAGAAACTGATGCAACACAAATGGTGAGAGCATATTTAGAGCCTCTGGAAACTAACGATAGTGGAAAACGAATCCTACTTTTAAGGTGACTGTTTAAAATTTCAGTCTTGGAAGTCTAATTTAGATTTGACGTTGTATGAAAATGCCTGCATGATTCACGGGGCTTTTAGAGGTGCGTTACCTCAGTGATTTTATTTATCTCGCTGATACTGCCTGACAGTTGACGTCTGCTTTGTTATACCTGCTGACAGTTACTAGTTTTCTACCACAGGAAATTGAAAGCAAGTTGCTTCTAGGACATTAAGCTTAGAATTTCTTTTCTACCTTGGCAAATAGTGCTCAAAAAGCGTAAGGAATATCACTGCAAGTTTTTGTCTTAATATTTAGAGAAGCTTCCCATTAAAATCAGCACTTTTACAGGTAGTTACGTAGATTTAGATATAGACATACAGAGATCTATCGCTATGCATACACACACAGAGAGCTTTAGAAAATAATGAACTTGTACTATGAATCCAGAGACTAAATGACAATGGAATGAAACCAGATTTACTTTATGAAACGGAAAACCAAAAAGGGGCAATAAGCACAGAGTAAATTTCCACAATTAAATTAAAGGATATCTTTTGAATGTTTCATCAGACCAGACCAATGTAATGAGTCATTAATATTTGCCTTCCTTATGTAAGCCCTGAGAGATGAGTAGAAAATTCTCCCAAACCGAGGTGCGAAGGCCTGAATACCTCTGTCCCCCCATAAGTTGACATCTTAATGCCCAATGTGATGGTGCGACATCAGGAATTGGGGCCTTCAGAAGGTGCTTCATCATGAGTGGGATTGGTTTCCCATAGAAGAGACCCCACAGAGCTCCACAGCCCCTTCTGCCAGGACAGGTAGGGTACAAGGAGAAGGCATCTTCTGTGAACCGGGAAGCCAGCACCAAACGCCGAATCAACAGGGGCCCTGGTCCTGGGCCTCCAGCCTGCAGAACTGTGGGAATAAACACTTGTCTCTTACAAGCCACCCAGTCTGTGCTACTTAGCAGCCCGAATGGACTGAGAGAGGAGGGAGGTCAAAAGTGTGACTTTATTTGAACTAGGCTACGTCTGTTTCCGGAAGACTGAATTCCCTCCAAAAAAAATAATTCCATAGTCTATGGAAATTCAAAATTCTTCTTAAAATTTCGGTGAGTTCTTTAGAAGCATATTTTCCAGCAATCACCTCTTCTTCCAAATTCTTGTACACGTGAAATTGTTGATTTAATTATGAGTCATCTCATGATGTATATTTTTAAGGAATTAGAAGATACATATGATGTACAGTATCATAGTACTTCTAATTTTTTAAAGTATGCAAAGAGCAAAACTTATTTTCTAGGGCCTTGCTTATTTAAACTAACACAGAGAGCGCAGGATCTTGGAGTCTGCAGCATCGATACCTCAAAAACGTTTTTGAACACCAATTTTAACACGGGAGCCTTAACTCACGAGAGCAACAAAACAAGGGACAGTCAGTTACAACATTAAGTTTAGAGAAAATGCAACATGACCGGTCAGTTCTCCATTGAAAATCAGACATGTGTTCACAGGCTGAACATGGGCTCCAGGGACAGCTAAATGGTGATAAATCCTGGAATGTGGCAGAACCCAGGGAAAGAGGGGGGGCAAAGAAACTGGAGAAAGAGGGCGAATGCTGAAAAGAAATGGAGAAAATGATGAAGGAAGCAAGGAGTGCCCCCCCTTGGATGCAGTGCAAGGGTGTGCGTGGCCGCATCCACACCCTGGCTTAGCTGCGTGTCTTCTAAGCCCATCAGGAGGTTTTCTGTTGACAAGAGAAAGCACCTCCATGACTTGATTCCTACTCTTTTTTGTGAAGAGTCCACACAGAAAGAACAAATTAAACCATAAATTCTAATAGCTTATTTATTTTTACAGAGAGAACTATCAAGACAAGTCTAAGTGTACTGGAGCAGATTTTCAACTGTACGGACTCTTCCAGTAAAATACAATGAGAAGGAAACACCGTGTCCAACGTGAAAGATAAAATTGACAATTTAAAGGACTGAAAGTATTTGTAAAATATTTTATTACTTTAATATGAGTAACAACGGGACCACAGAATGTCAATGCTAGAAACAACCTTCCATCCCAGAGAAGATGAATCCCTCACATTTTTTTGATGCTACATGCAGGTGACCTGACTTGCTAGAATACATTTTGCTCATTTTTTTAAACTATATTTTATTGATTATGCCATTACAGTTGTCCCATTTCCCCCCTTATATTCCCCTCCACCCTGCACACCCCTTCCCACCCACATTCCCCCTCTTTAGTTAATGTCCATGGGTCATATATATAAGTTCTTTGGCTTCTATATTTCCTATGCTATTCTTAACCTCCCCCTGTCTATCTTCTACCTACCATTTATGCTTCTTATTCCCTGTACCTTTTACCTCTCTCTCCCCACTTACTCCCCTAATGATAACCCTCCGTGTGATCTCCATTTCTGTGATTCTGTTCCTGTTCTAGTTGTTCGCTTTGTTTGTTTTTGTTTTTGTTTTAGGTTCAGTTGTTAATAACTGTGAGTTGGACCCAAGGAGGAACACACCAAGGCACATCATAATTACACTACCCAAGATTAAAGATAAAGAGAGAATCTTAAAAGCAGCAAGAGAAAAGGAGACAGTAAGCTGCAAAGGAGTGCCCATCAGACTGTCAGCTGATTTCTCCAAAGAAACCTTGCAGGCAAGAAGGGGCTGGCAAGAAGTATTCCAAGTCATGAAAGGCAAGGACCTACATCCAAAATTACTCTATCCAGCAAAGCTATCATTTAGAATGGAAGGGAAGATAAAGTGCTTCCCAGATAAGGTCAAGTTCTCAAGGAGTTCATCATCACCAAGCCCTTATTATATGAAATGTTAAAGGGACTTATCTAAGAAAAAGAAGATAAAAAATAGGAACAGTAAAATGACAACAAACATTTTGCTCATCTTAACCTGAAAGGTGGCTCACTAAATCTTGTGTTGGAAGCTTTGTGCTGAGTAATGTTGTGGAATCCACCGTCAGTGTTGCCGAGTCCCACGACAAAGAAACATCAGCAGGTCTCTCCCCACATTCTGTATTATGTTCCACTAGCTTTTGACCGCTGCTATATCATGTACTTGGAGCAAGTGAGACGTTCTCATTTATGAGAACCAAAGATGCTGTGAACAAGTTTTTTAAGTTTTATACACAAATATAAATATATTTTCAGGACCTTTCAAAGTCGTGCTGCTGCAAGGGATGACTAGTAGAATATTTTAAAGTGCAATTACAAAATGACACAATTGGAAACAAAAATTAGGATTGCATTAAGCAAAGTGTTTCTGACCATAGCGGAGATCTTGGAGAGTTTTTAAATGTTAAGTATCTCCTGCTTCCCGAATGACTGCCAAATTGGCCAATGGCAGTAATCAATGAATTAATGATAACTTGAATTAGAATAGCTTTGCTGTTTGTAATGAGATAAGCCTAATAAATTCCATGCTAAAAAGCACTTGGTTATTAAAATATCATTATTATAGAGTCTTTAAATTTAGCCAGTTTTACATGCTTCTCATGAAATATAAGCATATATTATATTACCTTTTACCTATGTGTGAAAACCCAAAGTGAAAGAAATTCTCTGAAGGTAGGCGTACCAAAGAACAGGAAAGAATGGTCTTTGACAATGATGCATACTACACGGAACAATTATGAATATTTTAATTAGTTTCAGTTTTTGTCACCTCACAATATTATGAACATTTAAAGTTTTTATGTGAGAACTTCCATGGAATGGTAGATTTAGCATTCGTATTCTACAAAGGACATTGGATTTTGTTCTAGAATAGTGGGTTAGTTGGGTCAATACTAGTTGCTCTAATAAACTCCAAAATACCTGTACTGCATGGCTTCAGCATGAAAAAAAAGTTCACCTTTCTCTCATAAAAGTCCCAAACAGATGTTCTTGATCAGCAAAGAAGTTTTCCTGCAAGTGGTAATTCAAAGACCCAGACACTTTCTATTTTGTGGCTTTGTGATCTTCAACAAAGGTGTCACACTTGTCTTCAATAAATGATTGGAAGATGAAAGCAAAGGAGAGTGTCATGCATGTCTTAGCCACACAGCCACGCACACACCACTTCCACGCAGATTCCAGTGTTAAAAACCACTCAAATGGCCGATATAGTGACAGGAGCAGTTGGGAACTGAAATCCAAGTTTGCTAGCGCATATCTAGCAAAACATCTATATTACTTAAAAGAACTATTTTTGGGGAAGATGGGTGATCTTCCAAAAACAAAATGTAAATGTTTAGAACTTAAACCTGATACCCCATTAAAAGTGAACTATTAAGCAAAAGAGTGTAATACGGTGTATTTTCACTGCCCTAGAAATTCTTTGTGTCCTATCTCTTCAGCCCTTCCTCTCCCCTAATTCTTAGCAACCATGGGTCTTTGCACTGTCTGCACAGATTTGCCTTTTCCAGGATGTCACATAGCCAGAGTCACACAGTGTAGCCTTTTCAACTTAATAACATGCATTTAAGGTTCCTCCTGTCTTTCCACGGCTCGGTGGCTCACTTCTGTTCAGCACAGAATAGCATTTCATTACCTGTATGGACCACAGTTTATTTATCCATTTACCTACATACAGGCATCTTGGTCGCTTCCAAGTTTTGGCAATCATGCATAAAGCTGCTATAAACATCGATGTGCAGGATTTTGTGTGGACACAAGTTTTCAGCAACTTTGGGTAAATACCAAAGAGCATAAATGTTGGATCGTATGGTAATAGTATGTTTAGTTTTGTAAGAAGCTGCCAAACTGTCTTCCAAAATGGCTGCACCGTGTTGCATTCCCAGCAGCAGTGAATTCCTGTGACTCCTAGCTGCACCAGCATTGGGTGCGGTCAGTGTTGTGGATTCTGGCCATTCTGATAGGTGTGTGGTCGTATCTCATCATTTTAATTTGCATTTCCCTGAGGACATATGATGTGGAACATCTGCTCATATGCTTATTTGAAATTTCTATGTCTTGTTTGGTGAAGAGTCTGTTCAGATCTTTCACCTGTTTTTAGATCTGCTGTTTGTGTTTTCTTATTGGTGAGTTTTAAGAGTTCTTTGTATATTTTGGATAACAGTCTTCTATTAGATATTTCTTCTGAAAATTTTTTCTCCCACTCACTGGCTTGTCTCAACTCTCTTGTCAGTGTTTTTCACAGTAGAAGTTTTTAAGTTTAATGGATTCTCATGGATCATGCCTTTGGTGCAGAATCTAAAGAGTAGTCATCCAACTCAACATCATCTAGACTTTCTTCCTTGTTATTGTATAGAATTTTAGTAGCTTAGCCACTGCTTTGGAGAAGTTTTGCTACCAAGGGAGCAAAGAAATGTGGTGGTAGCCGGAAGGACAAAATACTTAAAGTGATTATGTGCAAAGCAGGGATTGCTGAAGTCTCTGCCTGTGTGTGTGGGAGGGGCTGGAACCTGTGCACAGATGGGGGGCAGCCTTGGGGGGACCACGGGTTGTTCATCTATGTGAGCAGCAGGAATGCCAAGTATGTGGGTGCAGCTGCTGGAAGCAGAGGGATGTGGTAGTAGGAGTTTGCAATTTCTATTCTGAAGCTTGACTTCCTCAGTGAGTAGAACACCAAGAATAAAAATCGGAAGAACAGGACCTGGGGTTTGGGGAAAGAGTGGACAAGAACAGGAGGTAAATGAAAGAGGAAAGTGGACAGAGTCACCAGAAGTCATTAGCGCCAGTTTGTAGTTTTCAGGGAGAAATGCCCAGGGTGAGTCCTGTGGGGAGGGTCGTGCTCATTTCCTTAGCAAGGCTCATTGTAGGGACGCAAGCGAGGGGGTGAGGCTAGCTCCCACCATGGCTTTTGCAAGTGAATAATAAAGCAAGGCAGAATGTGGAAGTGAATACACTGAGTAATCACAGGACTTAAGCCAGGCAGTTCAGGGAAGGTCATGGGGGGTACAGAATCAACAGAATGCCAACCTGGCAGGGTTGAAAGATGGTTGGAAGCAAATTGCTCAAGAGATTAGGAGCTGATGGTCCAGAATGGAGTGCATGGGGCTGAGAGGACACAGGCTCTGCTGATGGTGATACAATGGGCGGGAGGGAGTCACCTGGGCGGGGGCATGTCCACAGCATCCAAAGAGAGGATTTCAAATAAGTAGAGGCTAGGGTGCTGTCCAGGCTGCAGAATCATGTCCATGAACATTTGCATTGCTACACATAGAAGACAGGCATCTTTTGGACAGAATGGCAATGAGTCAGGAGCTAAAATCATCAAGAAACGAGGGCGAATCTCCAGGGGATCTGGATACGACACCAGCAGTAGGAATGGCAATTGGTATCATTGGCTGAGATGTACTCAAAGCTGAAGTGTGCTCTGGAAGCCACAGAGAGGAACAAGGAGGCCCACTGCCCCAGGACCCAGTGGACAGGCTGTAGGGGAGGCAGAGGCCAGGAGAGAGAGTAGAAGGGCCAGTGTGCAGAGGGCAGGGACTGGGATTTTCAGGGGTTCCGGGAAGGAGCTGGGGTTTGGGGTCAGTGAGAGAAGCAAAGAGGTCACGGGATATGCAGTGACCAGGTGCTCTAAAACATTATTCTTAGGGAGGTTCATTTTATCTGCCAGTTGACACAGTGGAAGCATTTGATTCAAAAGCAGGCCACTGGGATACAAGGCAGCGAGCTGAGTCAGCAACAAACTAGTCTTTTCTGGACAGTAGCATTCCCTAGCCCTTAACACCCCGGCCCTGAATCAGACCCTCCTAATTTTTTTTTGGGGGGGGAGCTGTCAGTCATGTTATTCATCCAACAATACTTATTGAGAACATAGACTAAGCCAGGAACTAACTGGGTATCTTCTAGAGAGCAAAGTAGATAAAAATGTGTCAAAACTAAAACTAAACTGAAACTAATAAGACTTACAACTAAAACTAAGGATTTGACACAATCATGGCATATTTCCTTATGGCCTCTTGTGTCTGTATTTTCTTCCAATGGCGTTAAGCTCTGTGGCTTGCTCATGGGAACTGCGCTCCCCCCGGTTTTCGGAGTGAGCGCGCCTGGCTGTGTAATGGACCATAGAGGGTCCCAGGCTGCGACAGCGCATGCGCTTTGCTCGGATGCCGTGTAAAGCCGCTGCACCCCACGTCAGAGGTGTTATCACTAATGAGGAAAGAAACACAAACTCTATATGCTTTTTTTCTTTTTTTTTCCTGAAGGAGCTTTCAGGAATTTGGAAAATTATTCTACAATACATTTCAAGAGTTCTAAAGATAATTATTTCTGCAGACTCAATAACTCTATATATATATAAAAGTACCAGGGTGTTAATTTTTAAAAATGAGTGAATTTTTAAAAATCAAAAGTGCCAGGGTATTAATTTTTTAACATATCTCTATAATTATTTTCACCTCAGAATTATACATAAAATTTAAAAAATGGGAATAACAGGAAGAAATTGCTTTGGTATATTGTGGTAAATCCATAAAACACAGTCATTAAAAATTAATTATAGAGTGTTGATGGTGGTAG
>VMDR010005828.1:0-48919 GCA_007922815.1 Macrotus californicus | reverse complement strand
GGTGATGATGAACTCCTTTAACTTGACCTTACCTGGGAAGCACTTTATCTGCCCTTCCATTCTAAATGAAAGCTTTGCTGGATAGAGTAATCTTGTATGTAGGTCCTTGCCTTTCATGACTTGGAATACTTCTTTCCAGCCCCTTCTTGCCTATAAGATTTCTTTTGAGAAATCAGCTGATAGTCTAATGTAGTCCTTTGTAGGTAACTATCTTCTTTCCTCTTTTAGAATTCTCTCTTTATATTTAATCTTGAGTAACTTAATGATGATGTGTCTTGGTGTATTTTTCTTTGGGTCCAACTTCTTTGGGACTCTGGGCTTCCTGGACTTCCTGGAAGTCTGTTTCCTTCACCAGATTGGGGAAATTTTCCTTCATTATTTGTTCAAGTAAGTTTTCAATTTCTTGGTCTTCCTCTTCTCCTTTTGGCACTCCTATAATTTGGATATTGTAATGTTCCTGGTTGTTCCAGAGGGTTGTAAGACTCTCTTCACTTTTTCGAATTTTTGTTTCTTTATTTCGTTCTGGATGGATGTTTTTCCTTTTGTTCCAAATCGTTGCTTTGAGTCCTGGTTTCCTTCCTGTCACTGTTGGTTCCCTGAACATTCTGCTTTATTTCACTTTGGGTATCCTTCATTTGTTTTTTTCATTTTTCGACCAAGCTCAATCAGATCTGTGAGCATTTTGATTACCAGGGCTTTAATTCTCCATCAGATAGGTTGGCGATCTCCTCCTTGCTTAGCTCTCTTTCTGAGGCTTTACTCTGTTCTTTCATTTGGGCCATATTTGTTTGTCATGGCACAGCTGATAGGTTATAAGGGGGTGGGGCCTTAGGTATTCACAGGGTAGGGCAACCTCTTTGCTGTGCTGTGGCGCTGTCTGTGGGGGAGGAGACAGAGAGGGAACCGTGCGGCTGGCCTGCTCAGCTCTTGCGCACTTTTCAATGGACACTCTTGTGAGACTGGGAGCTTCTATCACAGCAACCGCTGTAGCCCACAGCCACCTCCGAGTCCCCTCAAGTCAGCCCCTCCTGCCCGCCTGGGCTGCCGCAGTTTTTCTCCACAGGCTGGCTCACTCGGTCCGACGTCCTACTGGTCTGGTTGTTCGGGTTGATTTTTTCTTTAATTACTTTGTTGTCGGAGTTCCATGCAGTTTGATTTTCTGGCACTTTAGGTTGTTTATTGATTTCAAATGGGTTGTTATCCTCCTTTTGGTTGTGCGAGGAAGCAAAGGGTCTCTACCTACGCCTCCATCTTGACCAGAACTCCCAAATTTATATTTCTTACTATAAATCACAGTATCACACATACCCTCGGGGTGTGTGCATCCTGTCATCAGTCTCAACAAGGAAACCAAATTTCTGGTGGGGTCCACCCTAACTCAGCGGGGTGGCCTAAACCAGGTGTATTTTATTGCTGTGTTTGTGTATTTACAGTAGAGCATCCTTCATACTTAACTCATGTGTAACGTAACTTGTATTGCAGTCTGATCTTAAGAGAAAAATAAACTTTCTTTGCAACTTTGGTAGAGCAACCACAAAATGTCCGGTGATATCTATATGTATGTCTTTTCATTAATAATGCATTGTCTTGATGACGACAGCTTTATAACACGTACTGAAATAACTACAATATGTAGTCTCTTCAGATTGGCCTCTTCCACTCAGCATTCATGTAAGGTTACCCCATGTTCTTTGTGGCCTGAGAGCTCACTTTTTTAGTGCTGTATGTAGTGGTTCATTGCATGGGTTACTGACGTTCACTTAGCCACTCACCTGTTGAAGATGATGTGTTGGTTGCTTCCAAGTTGTGGCAATCAGGAATAAAGTGCTGTATGTAATTATATTGTTATAATTATGAAGAAAGTGCAAGGTTTTGTGTGAACACCAGCCAGTGCAATGGCTGGATTGTAGGCCAAGTGCATGTTTAGTTTGTACGAAACTGTCAAACTTGCTTCCAAAGTGGCTGAACCATTTGCATTCCCACCAGCAGCGAATGAGAGTTCCTCTGGCTCCCCATCCTCAGCAGCATTGGGTGTTATCCATGTAAATTTTTTTCAGAATTCTTTTGGGTGTTCTAGCTGTGTTGCTTAGGCGTGTGGCCAAGTATCCTGTCCCTAAGGGAATGAAAGGCTATCTGCGCCGGTCTGGGAAGGCTCTCAGACTTCTGTGGCTCTGTTGGATGTAGTTATTACACTCATCCTCCCGCGCTGTCCTGTGGGGCATGGGAGCACCTGGATCGATTGCGTGGGGTTTGGGCAGGGCTCTCTGTTGGAAAGGGAAGATTGTAGGTGGGGAACTTTGGGCTCATTTAGTGTACTGTTTTTGCTTCTACGTCTGAATATGTGTAGAAATCGGTATGTTGTATACTTGTAATTCTCCATCCCATAGGTACCAGAGCAAATTTTCTGATGGGGAAGTGCCACTTGTAGAAAATTGCTAATACCTTTGAGTTCCCAACCCCTAGTGGACCACTTTGAGCTACACGTATTTAATGATTTTCCTGATTGGAGCCTCTGAAAGAATTTTAGATGTGTCTCCAAACTGGCGTAGCTACCAGGTGTACCGCTTTTGAAAAACAGCTGTTAGCTTGTTACTAGGCTCTTGTCAACACTGAATGTCTGACTCACAGAGGCTGTTAAGGACTGCATCATGTTCCCCTAAAATTATATGTTGAAGCCCTAACCCCAGATATTTCTTTGGAGACAGGGTCTTTAAAGAGGTGACTATGGTTAAATCAATTCCTCAGGGTGGCCAGAAGGATCACAGATTGGCAGATTAAAGACACCCCCTGCCCACTGTGGCTCTGCACACCTAGAGGGTGCTGATCGAACCATTTTGGTCACTCATGTAGATACCAGTAGTAAGGTCCATGATCCAAAGAGATTGACTAGAATCAGCAGTGGGCTCATGGTCAAGGGATTTGATAGACTTTTGTCCTCCCTACTGTCAGTAGGCATCTAATATTGGATGTAGGGATGGCCTCTTTTAAAAAATATCAATTCCCTCACCTCCTCCTGGTGCACACACCTTAGTAAAGCAGTTTGGTTACTGAATGTCGTAGTCCCCAGAAAGGAATCGTTTCCTCTTGGTCACTTTCTGGGTAATGGTCAGGACACAAACCATGTTGGAATTGTAGTGACCTTTTTTAAGAACTCAGGATTTCTTCGTGACCTTGCTGAACATTATGCTCCTTTATTTCTCATACAGCAGTGTACTCTCTCCTGTCCAGATCGGCACACCTCCAACTGGCAGCTTAGCCAAGCGGGGTCCTAGAAGAGTCAAACTGAATTCTGGTTCAGCCACCTGGATCCTCTTATTGGACTGCTGTGGTTCTAGGTCAGGGGTTGGCCATCTTAGGGCTTGTGGGCCAAATCTGGTCTTCTGTTTTTGTTAATAAAATGTTATCCTACGATCTGGGGCTCCTTTAATGTTATAGCAGCAGAATTGAGTAGTTGGAACAGGGACAATATGGACCTCAAAGCCCCAAATATCTGGCTCTTGAAAAAAGGTGCTAACCCCTGTCCTGGATCAAAGGGCTAATGACCACATGGCTGAGGACACTGCTCACTGACCCAGCATGGGTCAAAGTGTCGGAGATGAGGAGTCTGTACGTTTTATAAAAATGCCCTTATTCTTCTCACACCTGACCCTTCTGGGTAAAAGAACTGGATGTGAGTAGGGGAAGACTGAAAAAAGGTAAAGTGATAGCTAATGGAAAGGAACACACTGCTTTTGTGGAGATGGAGAAAGCCCAGCACTGACACCTGGGGATGGAACCTCTGGGCTCTGGGAAGTGTGGAGAGAGGAGGACAGGAATGATCTTTGTCTTTCAGGGCCACCCCGACCGTATGTATTCGTGCACACGGTCCAGCTTTTCCCTAGAGACTTGAACGTAGCAATCGTAGTCATCCAAGGTCCTGGTCTTATGGTTCTAACATGTGGGTCACTCTTTCTGTCTGTTGACAAAGGATTTGTTTGTTTTCTTTGTGTATCATACATTTTGCTTAAATGCTAGACATACTGTGAAGGGCCATAGACACTGAAGTCAACAGTGTTTATGCCTGGGAACCGGCATGCTTCTGTCAGGCCATTAGTGTGGGGAGTTGACCTAGGTCAGAGTTTTCTTGTTACCAATGTGACCTTCCCGTGTCAGGTACCTCTAGTTGGACTGCTTTTACCTTGTACTTAGTGTGGGGGCTGGATTGACTGAGTTTTTGCTGACTGATTTTGCTCCCATTTACCTTGCCATCTCTGCGTGCCGACAGCCTGGGGTGGGTATCTCTTCTCCACATCTGTACCTCTCCCTTGATCCTTCACTGCTTCTGCTCATTCCTTGGTGCTGGGCGCCTCCTCGGGATGGGCTGAGGGTTCTCTGCAGTCTTGGCCTAGCCTCAGTCTTGGGCAGGTCCTGTGCGCCTGGTCTCAGGGATGGGGCTTTCACAGCACCCTCCCTGCCCCCGCCCCCATGGTGGTCAGTTGCCGCACAGGACCTCTCCGGGTAGTGTGAAGATCGTTAGCCCAAGATGGTGTTCTGCTCCTTCTCCAGAGGTAGAGGTTTTTGTCTCTTCTGTTTGTCCAGCAATAACGAATTTTGTGTTCTTACAAATGATTTCCTACCCTTTCCTCACAGGCAGGCAGATTAGACCTCTGCTCCTTCCCCAGAGGCCTGGACCTTGGCCTGAGTCCCGTGGGCCCGTGAGTTTCCTGCTCTTCCCTCAGCGACTTAAAGCTTTTGCTTCATAGGAGAGAAGAGTTCGAGGAGGAGGCAGGGCTTCCTACCTGAGCCCCGTCCCCCCGGCACCTGCTTTATACCTCTGCCTCCAAAGCTGGTACTCTTTGGGCTTCTGGTCTTGCTCCCCATGTTTCTCCTGAGCACCTGGCGGAAGCGCCTGGAAAAGAGCTTTCAGGTGCTGTGGGCCTTCCTGTGGCAGGACCTTCAGTACTAGCCCACGTTTCAGAACGCATTAGCATGTTACCTGAGAGCCACCTCTTTCTCCAGTTCTCTGCCAACAGTAAGCAAATTCATGTGGCCCATCTCTCTTTGCAGGGACTCATCTTTCTTTGGAGCTTGGTTTTCATGGCTGCCCTTACAGCCTCAACTCTGACAGGGTCAAGAAGTCAGGGTTGTTTTCCCCCACCAGTGAGGCTCGGTTGGTTGGACATCATCCCAATACACCAAGGTTGTGGGTTCAACCCCCGGTCAGGGCACATACAACAAGCAACAAATGAGTGCATAAATAAGTGGAACAACAAATCGATGTTTCTCTTTCTCTCTAATTCTTCCTCTCTCCCTTCCTTTCTAAAATCAATCAGTAAATAAAATGTTTTCAAGAAAGAAAAGGGTTCAGTTCCTGGCTCTATCACTTACATCTGTGATCTCTGCTAATCACTGTTTTCTTAATTGTAAAGTGAGAATAATAATAATAATAATAATAATAACATTTTAACATATTTGTCAGTGGAATAGAAAGGTTTAAATGAAATCATGCCTGTGAAAGTGCTTGTAACTAGAAACTGCTGTATAATAATAATGATTATCATTTTCTAAGATGCCAATCCCTTTTTCCTGTTTTCAGAGACGATCTTCAACAAGACACAGAAGTAAGTCCAAGACAGAATCGTCGCGCACGGTCAGAAAGTGCCGAGATGGAGCCCAGAAACAAGCGGAATAGGAATTAGTGTGGGCTCTGGCTGGCTTTCCCAGTGCAGCGATCAGAATGTGGCGCTTTTCATTGCCGTATAGATTTCATATTCATAAGTGCCCAAGTAAAGGTGTTAAATTCTAAATACTATTTTTAACTGACTTTTCATTCTTTTCTGCCTTTCTGGGAAAAAAGTAGTTATAAAACATCCTCACTTGGTTAGTTACCTTCTGCCGCTAAAACATTGCGCTCTACAAATACTGAACCTCACGTGTTCACCAGCTTTGACGAGTATGCAGACTTTGGCAAAGGTGTTTTGTTTGTTTTTGGTTCTGAATTTCGGAATGTCCTTAAGCCATTCTCCTTCTCTTCCTCCCACCTTTCTCCCACATGGAGCAGTTGAGTTAGAGCCTCTATTTTTAAAAAGGCGTAATGTCATAACTCGTCCTGAGTGTGTGTAAGCTCCCGACGCCTAGATGCCAGCGTGCCCCTTACGGCAGCTTCAGGATGGTCATTGCTCGAGTTTAAAGCAGTCATTTGTCAGACCATGTCCAGTATGTGACTTGGATGTTAGTATTGTAGCACGAGGTCACAAACAATAAATTTAAACCACATGGGCTTGGTCTTTGGAAATGGCACTGAAAAATGATTATTGTTAGTCTTTCTTTTCACTTGGATGAATTGAATTTTTAACACTTTGAATCCCAGCTATTAAAAAGAATGTGCAATAAAAGGATTTTGTAAATGAATAGACTCTATATCAATTTAAAATCATGTGCTTGAAACAGAATCTTGTGAATAGCTGAGTATAAGCTACAAATTATTGGAAGGGGTTGGTCAGAAATGACCTCTGTGCAAAGTGCCCACCAGCTCCCAGTTCCTTCCAGAGCTCCTGATGCCTCCCTTCAGCATTTGAGTCAGGCTTCAGCACCACCCCCACTGCCCAACCCAAACACGTCAGCTTTCCAATAACATGAAGCCAGTGCGGCGATGTTAAGACAACAGATTTACGAATGTTGCAGGATGTTTGTGACTTTTGCTTTCCAGAGAATGTCTCCATTGACTGGCATTCTGGTATGCTCTTGGGTTTCTGGATAATGTATGGAGTCTCATTATGACTTAGAGTGAAGACACTTAAGTGGCCATTCGTTTTCTTTATGAGTTCCCTGAGCTTCAAATGGTTGTATAAGACTTTGTCATAGTCATTTCATCTAAAACCGTGCGTGTTCCATTAGGGAAACGAAAAGCAGTGGCACTCACTGCATGTGTCACGGGACCTGAGGTGCCGTGAGAGAGTTGTGTCAAACAACACGGGGTTTAACATTGACGTGGTATTTACATCTGGGTTGCCAGAAATTATGCTAAAATGAAAACTGCTTGTTTCTGAAAAGTGCACAGTCTGCTGTGAGTTAAACTGGAAGTAGTTACTACTTTAATTGCAGCAAAAGGAGTATGCAAGGGAGCAGTGAGACCCCACACAGGGAGCCAGGCAGGTGAATTCATTCAGGTAAATACTTGGTTATGTGCTTGGGTAGGGAGCAGCACCATGGTGAGCACCGGCAGTGCCAAGGGGACTAGAGGATATCTGAAACCGTGGTTCTCAGTGGAGAGGGGAGGAAGGTTCTGCTCCTAGGGGACATCGGGCAATGTGTGGAGGCGTTTTGGCTGTCACAACTGTGGTGTTGGGGGGTTGCCACTGATATATCAATGGGTTGAGGGCCAGGGACACTGCTAAACATCCAATAACACACAGGTCAACCCCCATGGAGTATTTGCTGGGCTGCCATAACAAAGTGCCCCCGACTGGGTGGCTTAAACAGATTTTTTCCCCACAGTCCTGGAGAGTAGCAGCCCAAGATCAAATTGTCAGTAGGGTTAGTTTCTTCTGAGAGCTCTCCCCTGGGCTTACAGATGGCCACCCTCTCACATGGTCTTTCTCCTTTGTTCTCACCTCGGTGTCCTCACCCCCTCTTATAAGGAATCCAGTCATACTGGATTGGGGCCCATCCATACGGCCTCGTTTTACCCCAGTTACCACTTTAAAAACCCCACCTCCAAACACATTCTATCTGAGGTGCTGGGGGTTAGGACTTCAATTTATGAGTGGCATTCAGGGACCCATAACGTCCCACAATAAAGAATTATTCAGTTCATTAAAAAGTTGTGGTGCCTGTATACAATGGAATATTACTTGGCCATTAAAAAGAGTAAAATCTTAACCATTTATGACAATGTGGATGGAAATAGAAGGTATGCTAAATCAAGTAAGTCAAACAGAGAAAGACAAATGATTTCACATATATGTGGAATCTGAAGAACCAAATAAACGAACAGACATGGATGCAGAGGACAAACAGGGTTGCTAGAGAGGATGGGGCAGAGGGAGCTAGGTGAAAAGGTGCAGGGATTAAGAAGTACAAGTTGGCAGCTCCAAGATTGTGAGTATGTAAAGTACAGCGTAATGAATGTAGTCAATAATATCATAACTACGTATGGTGCCAGGTGGGTACTTGAATTATTGGGGGGTTACTTTGTAAGTTATATAATTGTCTGACCAGCATGCTGTATATCTGAAACTAATATATAGTAATATTGGATATCAACTGTAATAAAGATTTTTTAAAAAAGAATGATCTGGTTCAAAATGTCATTGGTACCAAGATTGAAAAACACCCAATGTAAAGGAACTCCCAAATCTACTAGAAAAATAAGGCCTAAAGGGCGTGTACTGAGCTCTGGTTGTTAACACTTAGCGTACACGTAATATTTGTACATTGAAAAAAGGTACTTTTATATTTATTTGAGAGTAAGGTAAGTGTTAGATCCTGAATTGAAACCGATACGCTTTTGATTCCAAACTTCTCCTTTTAGGAAAATGTGATTCCCATCACTAGTTACTAATTCTTTTGACCTCCTAACTCCCCTCCTGGGTGGAACAGCCACCGTGGGTCTGTCGCCTCATGATGACAGTGATGCTTATGGTTTGAGAGGGCACAGGCAAGCAGCTGCGTGTGAGTTAGAAAGGCTGTGTCTCGGCGGTTCGAATGTGGCAGCCCATCCACTCTTCCTCTGGCCCCTCCTCTCTTCTTTGTGCCCCTCGTTGAGAATCACTGGTCTAGTTGAAAATTCACACACGTAAGACAATGTGAGTGATATGGAGAGGATGGTGTGTGTTTAAAAACGTGTGTGTGTGGAGAAGATTCACCCCAGCAGGGTGGACAGTGAGTCCTTCCTGATATGGCCGGTGTCCCCGGCCTCAGACTATTGAGAATACAGGAACAAGCCCATGCCTGAATCACACTGCTGCTCTCCTCACAGGCCCTGCTGGGCTTCTGCCACCCTGGCCGGTGCTCTGTCATACACCGCAGCTGGTCCTGCCTGCGTTCTGCCTCACCTGGCGTGCCGTTTCCTGACGCATCCCCAAGGTACGAACCTGACAGGTGCCAAGGAATCCCCGCCTTCAGTTGATTTCTCTGATTCTTGGCCTTTCAGTGTTCCAAGTGGAAACAATGAGCGCTTTCCCAGACTATAGTGGGCTGTTAACTGCATGTACGGTGTACCTCGTAAGGGTTTACTTTTCCCTCTTTGTCCTTTCCCCCTTTTTCACTCCTCCCTCGTTTTATCCCTTTCTCCCCCTCACCCCGTACCCCTCCACTCTCCTTTCCCTGCCTTCTCTCAACTGTCATGACTTCATGTCAAGTAGTTTGCAAAACAAAATCAGCCTTGCCCTAGTGGAACTTGTAGACCGGAAAGGGAGATGAACATCAATGAAGTAAATTACACAAATTATAGTTGTGATAAGTGCAACAAAGCAGAGGTGCGTGGCCATATGAAAGCATGCCATAAAGGGATGTCATTTTTGCCCATACTCTAGGGAGCTTGTGAATCAGTCCAAGGTTATGTTAATTACCATATTCCCTCCTTATCCTCTGTGTCCCCCATTCCCAGGAACCTATGTGCCTATCTTCTAACTCCTTTTGGTGCAAACTACAAAACATTAAAATGCTCATAAAAGTCATCTCATGCAAGTAGGTGCCTTTGTGTCCATGGACTTCACAACTATGTCAGACATCCTGGACCAGTCAGAATTTCAGATGACTTAGCCAGGACTAACTCCTCCACACTAAATACATGCACACCGTGATTTCATCAATTCTTTTTCTTTTTTTAAAAAGTTTCATTTCTTTTCAGAAAGAGGGGAAGAGAGGGAAACATTGATGTTCAAGAGAAACATTGATCAATTGCCTCTCACATGCTCCCAACTGGGGACCTGGCCCGCAACTCAGGCACGTGCCCTGACCGGGAATCAAACCCATGACACTTCAGTTCACAGACTGGCTCTCAGTCCACTGAGCCACACTAGGCAGGGCCATCATTTTATCACAAAAACACTTTCACAGTACATGATCAATACTCTTTAATGATTGCATCATGGATCCATCTGGGTCATGTACCACATTTGCACAAAGTCTCCTGTTCTTGGACATTCAAGTTACTTCCAATTACTTTCAAGTTTTTAATAATAGAATTACTTTCTTAGATTGGGGGTGGGGGGGCTCTGCCCACAGAGCTCCCCCAGCTGCCACGGATGAGAATAATTCTACCAAGACATGATCTGCTTGGGGAGGAAAGACTGACCAGTCTCTCAGAGGAGAAAGGTGTCAAACCTCTCTCTCAATGGGCTTTTATTGAGTTTAGCTTGCATAGGGATGCATATCAAAGAAAGGAGGTATGGTTTACAGATAAAACATTTCTGGGATCATGGGGTTCCTTTTGAGTCAGGGCCTGGTAGGATGATACCAATCAGCTGTAGAACTTTGGGAAACAAATTTTGTTCTTGGACCATTAACATTTAAATTGAAGACATTCTTAGAAAAGCAGATTTCACAGGACTTTAAGCATTCTTTCTTAAGCCTGATCATTCCCCACCAACCCCCCACTGGAAACTGCCCATTCCAACATGGGGCTGCACCTCCCTTCAGCATTGTTTCAGGCTTGAATCAGGCAGGGGAAGCAAGGCAGCCAAGAGATTAGGAGACTTTTTACAGACAGAATGAGGACTCAGGCTATGATAAAGCTGAGGGGCGAGGGTCTTTTGTCCCTCCTCCACAATCCCCTAAGTCCTTCCCTGGTGGCCCGTTTGTGACTGTGCCTGTCTTAGGTTGTTCCTCCCTTGAGGAACCTTACCCATCATTGACTATCCAGCTATCCTCCAGGGGCCAAGCAGGGTGAAGTAAAGGGAGCAGAGGCTGTGCCCCTGCTGGGAAGATAAGTTTTGTCTCCTTAGTGGGTTATGGTCCCAAGGTTCCCTAGTTGTGGGGCCTTTTCACCTGTTGGCAGGGTTACAGCTTCTGAAACCAGGCAGGACGGTTCCCAACATTAGATCAGATTCACAGAAATGGAATTGTTGGAGTGTTTCTCTTAAAATATATGGGCAGGTTGTTTTCAAATTAGAGAACACCAGAATATTAAACTCTAAAGGGAAGTTGTTGCTTGGATTTTTAAATAAAGGTCATTAAGAAACTCATTGCAACTCTTCAGTGAGAACTTCACAGCAAGTGCAAAAGCGTTCCTGTGTCTGTTAGTTCTGTTAACTATCAAAGCCGACAGTCTAAAATTGAAGGGGACTGAGACAAGTACTGTGAGTGTTTTAATTGGATTGTATTTAGGATCTCTGAGGGGAACAACTAGAGACCCTTTAAAGTGGTTCACTCCCAGATGAGGAAACAGGCAAAAATTAAGACACATTCCAAGAATACACACTTAAGTACCTGTGAGTGTCTCAGGTTGAATTTTTAGGAAATGAACAATCTAGCTTTATGCAGTTTACAAAAAACATCAATCACACAGAAAGTGAAAAGATAGAAATTCCAGGCAAAGCTAATTAAATGTAGCAATAATTATAGCAAATTAGCTATATGCATTTTTCACATTTCACATGAACTAGTGAAATGTGAGGAATGGAGTTTGTTTGGACTAGCTTTTAAGAAGGGGTACAATTTGTGTTAGCAGAAAGGAGCAGGGAGAACACCCTGGTGTTCAGAAACTCATGGCTTACTCCTGTTTCAAGTGTGGGGACCAGAGATGGGTGTTCTTGGAGAGAGCTGAGGGCCAGCTGTGCAGAAGTTGGCTTTCCGTGTTCTCTTACTTCTTCCTGCTATTGCCTCTCCTGCTGTTTGGTGTGGCCTTTCCCTTCAGGAACACAACATCAAATGCTGCCCTTCATTTGCCAAAGCCCTTCCTCACCTTGTTTTCATCAATATCCCCACTTGGTAAAGAAAAATTAATGTCATTGGGATTATTATTCACTAACACTGTGTTAGGACGTGATGATAAAGGATGATGTACAAGAAAGAAGACTTCCTTGCCCAGATGGAGCTTCAGTCTGATCAATGCAGCTCTTCTGAGAGTGGATCCCTCCTGAGGGCTCTGCTTTCTCATTGATAAAATAGGGTCTTTTAGCCAGAATCTAGAATATCAGAGCTGCGGCAGACCGTAGCTATCACCTAGTTCACTCCTGTTGTTTTACAGGTTGGAAACCATTCAGTGGGGACAGAAGACTTAGGATGACTTCTGGCTGTGGCATTCCAAGCATCTGAGTTTCTGATGGAACTTCTGGCTGAGAAAGTTCTAGTGAGCAATGGAAATGAGTAGCAGTCCCCTTGGTGTGCCGGGAGTGAGTGCACCCACACGTGGAGGGTGGCACTGAACACAACATTTGAAAGCCAATTCTCCAGCAGAGGGCCCAGGAAGGATGTCCTTGGGTGTTTCTTTGAGGCTTCTTTGAATACTGACAAGGCTATAAATTCAGGCAAATCAAGGCCCCTGGTGATCTGGTAGCTCCTGGCCAGTGGCTCTGCTGACTCGGGTTGCAGCCCAGGACCTAACAGCCGCTTCTTAAGATCTCCCTGTCAAGATCATCTTGCCTTACTAGCCACCCTTCCTCAGCCTCCTTTGCTGGTGCCTCTTCTCTGTCTGACTTCCTACCTCTCATGTGCAAAGTGCCCGGAACCTAGTCTTTGACCATTATTCCTTCTATATATTTTCTCCCGGGTTGTTTTAATCCAGTCATATGGCTTTAAATTCTGCCTCTATGCTTATGATTCTCAAAAGTATTACTCTTCCCTGAGTTTCAAATGGACTTGCTTGACATTTCCACTGGCTAAGAGACATCCTAGACTTAACATGTCCAAAACAGAACTCTTGATTTCCATTTCTTCCCCCCAAACTTCTTCCTCCCCAGTCTCCCCCATTTCGCTCCATTCTAACCCCACCATGCACACAGTTGCTCAGGTCAAAACCTAAGTAATGGGTTGGTGAACAAACCCCTTCAAAATGTATTTACTGGGTCTTCTGCCCCTAATGAAGATCCCTGTGGTCCATGACTTTTCCGACCATTCTTAAGTAATACAAAAAAATTCTGTAGTCCAAAGTTAAAATGTCTAGTCCCATGTAAAAATAAAAATTCTGACCCTGAACTTGATTTAAATAGTTAAATACTCTCCCAGCTGGAGACTGGCTCCTTGTAGTGGGGTGGGCGGGGGTGGGGGGGAGGAGTGTTGGGAGAGGGATGTTCCTTATGGCCCAGCCTCTCTCCCTGCCCTGCAGTATACTGTCACCCACCCTCCACCACTGACAGCTGGTGCAGGGAGGGGAGAGAGGGTGGAGGAGACGGGGAGCAGGCAAGCCCCTTCCTGACTGGCGTTGTCATTAGACAGCCCAGCTGCTGGTGAACTTGGCAGGTAGTTTCAGGTAGCTCTCATGGGTTCTACAGAGGTCCTCCTGGGCAAGTGCTGCCACGTTGCAGGTGTTTTCCTCCAGGTGGCAGTTCTCCCCTTAATCTTTGGTTTCTTCTGGTCTTTGGGGGATGCCTTTGCCTTTCTGGGCCATCCTCTTAAGCCTTTAGAATGGCTCCAGGACAGATTTCCTGCATGGCCTGCCCATAGCTGGCATATGTGAAAACCTCTTTCTTCCTTTCCTCTAAGAAACTGAAATGCAGACAAGCACCAAAATAGCAACCCTCCTGTGCTAGCACCAAAACAGTCAGCCAGCTTGCCTGTGACCCTCTACATCACTGTTGCCCGGTGGAATTTACTGCAAGGGCAGAAATGTTGTGTCTGTTCTGTACAGGATGGTAACCACTCGCCACATGGGGCTGTTGAGCACTTGAAAAGCTGGTGCAATGGATGAACAGAAATCTTTAATTTCATGTAATTTTAATTAATTTAAACTAATTAAATAGCCACATGAGACTGGTGTTGACTATATTGGAAAGAGCAATTCATTTCCAGGCTGATGAGTTGGACATTGTTCCACCCTGCCCCTCCATATATGGAGTCCCCAACTGCAGGGACCATATATACTTTCTCCCTCTCTGAGTGTACCAAAGGCCCTCTCACCTTATTTGAAGTGAAGGGGCAAGCATGCCACACCCTTCTCTCAGGGAAGAGGGGTAATGGGACCCCCAATAAAGTTTATCTCCAAAAATCACAAACATTCCCTCTAGACCCTTTTTTTTACATGTTCCTGGTGGTTGGAGTGGTTTTATGCAGCCAGTTTTTAGCTAAGTAATTGTTGCAAGTTCTGAATGGTGATTTGTCTCACAATTCCCATTGGCTCAACCAAAACATTTTAGTATCCAGCCCTAGGAAACAACTAATAAGCTTTCTGTTTCTACATTTCCTTTTTGGTGCATTTCATATCATTAGAATCATAAATGTGTGGTCCTTTGTGACAAGCTCCCTTCAGTCAGCTTGTTTTCAGGGCTCATCCATGTCATAGCACATAACAGTGCTTCATTTACTTTTATTGCTGACTAATAATTCCATTTATGGGATAGACCACGTTTTGTTTATCCATTCATCAGCCAATGGATATTTGGGTTATTTCTACTCATTATGACTATGTTGGATAATGCTCCTAAGCATCTGTGTACAAGTTTTTGTGTGACTATATGTTTTTATTCTTCCTGGATATATACCCTGGAATGGAGTTTGGGGATGATGTAGTAACTGTGTTTAATATATTGAAGAACTGCCAAAGTTTTTCAAAGCGGCTATACAATTTTAATTTCCCATTAGCAGTGTATTAGGGTTCCAGTTTTTCTACATCATTTTCAATACTAGTGATTAGCTGACTTTTTTTATTATATCAATGCTAGTGAGTGTGAAGTGGTAGCTTGTTGTGGTTTTGATATGCACTTTCCTGATAGTTAATGATATTGAACATCTTTTCATGTGCTTCTCTGCCATTTCTATGTCTTCTTTGAAAAAATGTTTGTTCAGATTCTTTGCCCATTTTAAATTGGGTTATGTTTTTATTGTTGAGTTTTAAGAGTTAATTATATAGTTTTAAAATTTCATTTTCAGGTTGTGCATAGATTTTTGCATATTAATCTGTATCATGCAGTCTTTTTATTTTTTAATTATATTTTATTGATTATGCTATTATGATTGTTCCAGTTTTTCCCCCTTTGCCTCACTTCACCTAGCCCCCTCACAACATCTTTTCATGTCCATGAGTTATGTGTATAAGTTCTTTGGCTACTCCATTTCCTATACTGTTCTTGGCTTAACATCCCCCTGTCTATTCCATACCTACCAATTTGTACTTCTTAATCCCTGCACCTCTTCACCTATTTCCCCACATACCACTCCCGTCTGGCACCTATTAAAATGCTGTTCATATCTATGATTCTGTCCTGTTCTTCTTGTTTGCTTAGTTTGTTTTTTAGATTCAATTGTTGATAGATAGGTACTTATTGCCATTTCATTGTTCATAGTTTTGATCTTTTTTTTCTTAAATAAGTCCCTTTAACATTTCATATAATAATGGTTTGATGATGATTAACTCCTTTAGTTTTTTCTTGTCTGGGAAGCTCTTTATCTGCCCTTTGATTCCAAATGATCGCTTTGGTGGGTTGAGCAATTGTGGCTGTAGATCCCTGCTTTTCATGACCTTGAATATGTCTTGCCAATCCCTTCTAGCCTGAAAAGTTTCTTTTGAGAAATCAGCTGTCAGTCTATGGGAATTACCCTGTAGGTAACTAACTTCTTTTCTCTTGCTGCTTTTAATATTCTCTCTTTATCTTTAATCTTTGGCATTTTAATTCTGAAGTGTCTTGGAGTGGGCCTCTTTGCATCCATCTTGTTTGGGACTCTCTGTGCTTCCTGGACTTGCATGACTATTTCCTTCACCAATTTAGGGAAATTTTTTTTTCATTATTGTTTCAAATGGATTTCCAATTTCTTACTCTTTCTCTTCTCCTTCTGGCACTCCTATGAGTCAAATGTTGGACTTCTTAAAGTTGTCCCAGAGCTGCTTACACTATCCTCATTTTTTTAGATTCTTTTTTCTTCTTCTTGTTCTGATTGGTTGTTTTTTGCTTCCTTATGTTCCAAATCATCCACTCTACTGTTGATCCCTGTAAATTGTTCCTTATTTCAATTGGTGTATCCTTTGTTTCTGACTGGATCTTTTTTATGCTGCTGAGGTCATCACTAAGTTCCCTGAGCATCTTTATAACCAGTGTTTTGAACTCTACACCTAATAGATTGCTTATCTCCATTTTGTTTAGTTCTTTTACTGGAGATTTGATCTGTTCCTTCATTTGGTCCATGTTTCCTTGTCTCCTCATTTTGGCAGCCTCCCTGTGTTTGTTTCTATGTATTAGGTAGAGCTGCTATGACTCCCTGTCTTGGTAGCATGGCCTAATGGAATATGTGTCCTGTAGGGTCCAAGTAGCATAGTCTCCTTATCACCCGACCTGGGTGCTTGAGATGTGCCCTTTGTGTGGGCAGAGGACACCCTCCTCTCATAGTTGAGCCTTGGTTGCTGTTTTCAGGTCAATGGGAGGGATTTACCCAGGCCAGTCAGCTGCAAGGACTGGCTGTGACCACTGACCACCAACCTCCACCCTCTGTGCATGGGCAGGGTGGTGGTGATCCAACATGGTCTGTAGCTGTTCATTGGGTACAGAGGCTCTGGGTTTTTCTGAGTGGTGCAGACCAAGATCAACCCCCACTTGTGTTCTGCTACTTGCATTGGGAGATTCCCAGGCAAGGCTAAGCTGTGAATTTAGGCTGGCTGCTGCTAATGCCTGGCCTGGGGCCACTTAGCGAGAGGTATGGAGGAGCTGGGAGCTCACTGAGGCTAGCTGTTGCTTGTTTGAGAGGATTTAGGAAATTGTGAAGTATGAGCCAAGATCAACCATTCATATGGAAAAGTCACCATTAACAGTTTCAATGTGCAGCAAGTTGGGTGGAACACTCAAGTCTTAGGGGATCTTCAGGGCAGGACAAACAGTGTTAGCTGGGTTGATAGAGTCTCAGAATTGCACCTGCCTGCCAGCTCTGTAACGCTGTCAGGGGAGGATTCAGAAAGGGGACAATGTCCTCTGCCTGCCTTTCTTTCTGGGAGAAAGCTGTCTCCCAGCTCTTGATGCCAGATACTTCATTTCCTCCCTGTGTGCCATTGGTTTTTTTCAAGCTGCTACCCTAGTGCTGGAGCGCAGAGGGAATGACTCCGAGTAAGTCAGTGTATGAGTTCTTTAAGGGGAACTGCATGGGGTTCCAGAATTTTCTTCCACTGACTCAATCCCCACTGGTTTTTGCAGCCAGGAGTTATGGGGACTTATATTCCTGGCACTGGAACCCTGGGCTGTGGTGCCTGGTGTGGGGCTGGGAGTCCTCACTCCCGAGATATCCCTCCTGAATTTTTATCTACCACGTGTGGGTGTGGGACATGCCTGTTCCACGTCTCTGCCCCTCCTACCAGTTTGGGTGGATGTGGTTTCTTTAACTCCATAGTTGTTGGACTTCTGTTCAACTCAACTTCTGATGGTTCTGAGTGATGGTTCTATATTTTAGCTATAATTTTGACGTGGTTGTGCGAGGAGGCGAGCCATGTTTACCTGTGCTGCCATCTTGATCAGAAGTTTACCCTGCAGTCTTTTTAAACTTACTTTTTAATTTGGTAGCTTTTTATAGATTTCATTAGATTTTATGTATGAAGAATCATGTAATCTGCTAATAAAAAGTTTTATTTCTTTCCAATCTGGTTGCTGTGCGTGTGGTTGGGGAAATCCGTTTATATGCCTAGTTTGCTGAGAGTTTTTTTACATCAGTGATGGATATTGAATTTTGTCAAATACTTTATATGTATCTATTGAGATGATCATACGGCTTTTATTTTGTAGTTTATTGATATTGGGAATTGCATAGATTGATTTTTGCACATTAAAATATATGTGGGAGAAATCACAGTTTGATGTGTTATCTTTTTACATACTGTTTTAATTTGCTAAAATTTTGTTTAGAATTTTTTGCATCTATATTCAGGAGGGGTTTGGTCCATAGTTTCATTCCTTGTAATGCCTGTATCTTTTGGTATTAGGATAATGCTGGCCTCATAGAACTAGTTGGGAATTATTTTCTCCTCTTCAGTTTTCTGGAAAAGTTAGTGTAGGTTGATACTATTTATTCTTTAAGTGTTTAGTAGAATTCACCAGTGAAGTCATATAAGCCTGCAGTGTTCTTTATGGGTAGGTTTTAACCACATATTCCACTTCAGGGTATCTATTTCTTCTTGAGTGAACTTTAGTATCTTTCAAGGAGTCTGTCCATTTCATCTAAATTGTCAGATTTATAGACAATAAGTTGCTCATAATTTTCCCCTTTTTTCATTATCAGTTGAATTTGTAGTGATGGCACCTCTTTTATTTCTGTTACTGGTAATCTGTGTTTTCTCTCTTTTCCATCTGTTTAGAAGTTTATTAATTTTATTGTTCTCAGAAAGCCCACTCTTGGTTTCACTGACTTTCTTTAATGTTTTGCTGTTTGCTGCCTGATTGGTTCCCACTCTGATCTTTATTATGTCCTTTCTTGTGCTTACTTTGTGTTTAATTTCTCTTCTTTTTGTAGTCTCTTAAGGTAGAGGCATAAGTTATTGATTTGAATCCTATTCTTTTCTAATATAGGCATTTAATGCTAAAAGTTTCTTCCTGAGTATTGTTTAACAGCATTTCACAAATTCTTATATAATGTGTTTTCATTTTCATTCAGTTCAAGATATTTTGTTTCCTTTTGATTTCTCATTTGAAACATGAGTTACATATACATGTGTTGTTTAATTTCAAATAGTTCTTTCCCAAACCTCCAGTAGTTTTCTCACATGCGCTAATCAATATTCTGCTGAAAAACTCAAGACAGACCTTCTGTTCTCTGGGGTTTGCTCTCTGTGCAGAAATCTCTCTGTGTCTCTAACTGGTCTCTCTGGACTTCTAGCTCCTTCTGCTCAATTCAGGAAGTTCATCAGGCTCCACAGGGATCCCCATCCCTGTACTGTGACCTGGAAACTCAATGCAGGAAGCTGGAGCAATTCAAGGGCTTGCTCATCTTGGTTTTTCATCTCTCAGGGATCACTGTCCTTTATTGCCTGATGATCAGTTTCTTAAAATTGCTGTTTTTAAACCTTTTTTTTTCAAGCAGGGGAGTAAATCTGATCCCTGTTTTGGCTGGAAGTGAAAGTTTCCCATTGCCTTGTTATTTAAATTGCAAAATAATAAAAATAACCTCAAGGTCATCCATAAGGCAATGGTTAAATAAGTAATGGTACATGCAATATGATATTGTACTTTAAAGCTATTAAATGTTTTTGGAAGAATATTTGTAGATATAACTCAATAATATAATAAAGAGATTGCAAATATATATCTAGTATTCCAGTGTTTAAAATGTATTATTATATATTATTCATGTACTATGTGTATGCATAAAGAAATAAAAGAAAATGTCCCAAAATATTAAGTAACTTGTGAATTTTGGTGTTTTAGATTTTTAAAATTTTCTTCTTTGTTTTCTACACTTTCTGAATTGTCTCTAATGCATTCACTGAGAATCTTATGTATGTGTGTATGTGTGCGTCCATATATATGTGTGTACATACTCACACAGGTTGTGGGTGGGGTAAGGAAGAAATATGGAAGGCTTGATTTTAGGAGGCAGAGGAGAGTTGGGCTATGAGCCAGGCTCTGCTATATTTGCTTGTGCCATTCAGAGCAGATCTTTTCTTTCTCTTGGCCTCAGGCTTCTCAGCAAAGGCAAAATGACCTTCAGAGGCCCCCTCTTCCTAGGACAGTCTAGGAGCCCACGACTGCTTTAAGGTGAACATTGCCTTGCTTGTTCTGCTCTTTTTTTTCTCCTCCACATGGATTCCTTAGAGCTAAACAAGGTGAGATCTTTCCCAGTGTTTTCTGTAACCCCAGATGGGATGGCAGTTCTCTGCTGGTTTGTTTTTCTAGGTCAAGGAGGTCTGGAGTAAGGAATTGTAGGGAATTTATAATTCTGAAGGAGCATCTCCCTCAGCTGCATACTGCCCTTCTGAAGTGAGCGGTGAGCACTGGGTTGGGAAGGGGCCAAGGCATCATCCACATACTGTGGGTGGGGATCCCTGCCCCCTCCACTGCCCCTTGCCAGCTGGTGCTATTTCCCTGCTCAAATCAGACAGCTATTCTCAGCTTCCCCGGGCACCTCCCTTTTCCTGCCAGATGTGAAAGTACAGCTTGTTCCAGCTTCTGTATCTAAGTATCCACAGTGTTAGTTAGCCTTGAAAAGTAGAGGGCGACAGCAGGAATAGGCAAGGATAGGACAAGTAGCAGGCAAGGGACATCCCATCAGAGGCACATTCTGTACCTAGGGACCAGGATGATGAGGGGCTGGAGAACATGACATGAACCAGAGATACTTAACCTGGAAAAGAATGTTCTTTAGGACACTGGTATCTATGAGTAGTAAAAGCTAGCATTTACTGGGCACTCTGTATGTGCTGGGCACGGTGCTTCATTTTCTTTCAAAAATTCTCATAGGTGCCATTTACAGAAGTGGAAACTGAAGCACAGGGAAATAGAAAATCATCATTAACCTGTTGTGGTGCTCATTCCCACAGGCAGCATCCACCAATGAATGGTAAAATGAGTGGGTGAAGAACTAAGGCACAGACTAGGGGCGGCAGGGCTAAGATCTGAACCTTGGTTTGTATGACTCCAATTTCTGCTATCTTCACCACCACATCTGAGGAATTGGATGTGGATTTAGCCACAGTTTGTCCTCTTGGGTTGCAGGTCAGCCACCTGGGTTCCCAGTAGTCGTTGGTCTCCCTTACTTCACGCCCAGCTTTCCTTTCTGACCAGCAGCAGGCTGACCTCTAACGCCTCCAGACCAACACCAGGAACAAAGAGCTTTACACAGTCTTCTTAACCAGAGCTCACAATTAGGTAAGATCCAGTCCCTGTATCAGACTATTCTATGTCACTTGCCACAATTCTTCTTTTCCTACGGAACCCTTTCCTGAATTTCACATCTTCCTCATATACTACCAAATGCTGAAGGCTCTATCTTGCTTTCACATCTTACTGACATTTATCAGTGGCTTGCCATAACCCAGAAAATCAAGTCCAGATCCCAAAGGATGGCTCTCAAAGCCCTCCCACTACACCAAAACCTGTGCTCTTGGTCTCTGTACTTAACTGCTTTCCAGGAAGCTCAGATTGAATGTAGCTCTGCCTCCACTAGCTATGAAGCCTTGGGCTAGTCAACTGCCACTGAATGTCAGTTTTCATATCTATAAAATGGGCATTACAAAACTATTCCAAGGCTAATATCCTGCCCACACCACCTGTTTGCTGCCCATGTCCATTCTGTTTGGTTGATGCCCATGCCCTACTTTTCTTAAATATTTTGAATATCACTCTGTATTAGTTTTCTATTGCTGCATATGGCAAATTACCACACACTCGGAGTGTTAACACCTATTTCTGCAGGCCAGAAGTCTGGGCACAGCATAGCTGGGTTTTCTGCTGCTAATGTTGATGTGTCAGCCAGGGTGGGTCCTCGTCATAGCTCATTCAGGTCACTGGCAGAATTCAGTTGCTGTGGCTGTAGGAATCAGGTCTCCCATTTTCCCTCTTTTTTTTTCAGTTTTTAAAAGCTATTTCAATTTTTTTGTAATGCCATTTTACATAGACATATTTCTTAAATGTTACCAACATGCTATCCAAATTTTCTTTGAAAAGTCTTGGTGAAATGTGGGCTCTAGCTGTCTGCTTCCTGCCTGCTTCCTTAGAAGCACTTCCTTACATAGTTAACTACAGCCATTTCATATTTTTAGGGCAGTTAATAACATTACATAAAATATGTATCGCCAACCTGAAAACAGGAAAGGCATAACTGTCTCCGGGGTTAACACAAGACTCCAGAAAGGGACAGCTTTGCCCGGACGCCACCTCAGATTCAACCACCCAGGGCCAGACGCCTTCCTCTGCGGAGCAGTGAGCCCGATGGTTTGAGTTATTACAAGTCAAGACTTGTTCACTTCGGGGAAACAGCATTCACTAATTAACACCAAGGCCGCACGTTGCCTCAGGCACTCTTGCTACTCTGCCGTAAAGTGCAAAAAACCGAGTGAAGCCCCAGAGTCCACAGAGGTATTTTGTTCGCACCTGCGTGTTACATCCCATGAAGAAGAATCCCAGGATTTTCTCTCCTGTTTTCGTGTTGCTTCTTCATGGCCCATGGTGCCCAGTGAGGTTGCCAGTGCAGTGAAGCCAAACTGACAGGACAGGAGCCTGTTATTCTGCCATTTTTCGATCTTTTTTGAGTTGCACATTAAACCCAGGCTGATTACTCCACACTTGTTTAACCTGCCCGTGAGGTTCACAACAGTTTTTCCAGTTCTGTGATGATCGATAATTTCAAAATTGCCGTTGTAACCATGCTTCATCGTCACAGAACCCAGATGATGACTTTGGAGCATGGCCTGAGAAGAACCTGGTGCCTGCCTCTCTTTGGGGCAGAGCTGAAATGAACAAGCAGAGGCTGTTGGTGGGCATTAAGGACAAGCTTTCCCTCTATCATCTCTCTCGGGCCCTAAAACCCCCAGGCTGTGGTAGCTGCTGCTGCTGCTAACAAATGAGTTGTTTATGCCACCCCAACAGGAGCATCTGGGAACATTCCTGAAGAGCTGCTTCAGAAGCAAGGGGAGATGCTAGGTGCCTGCCTAATTAGCTGGCTGCTGTCTCTGGTGCAGAGGCTGTGTCCTCTCATCCTTCCCCCAGAGGGGCCCAGTGGGACAGACCTGCAAATGCAGTTTAGAAGTGCTGGCTGAGGTACCTCCTGGAATTCAGGGCTTCACCTGTGAATACTCCAACAAGGAGGAGCATTGCACCACGGCTGAGGGGAGGAAAAACAACAGGGCTGGTAGAAGAAATTAGGGCACCTGGATGACCAGGTGCAAAGGGGTTCTGTACCATAGCTTTGCCCATGCCCTTCCCCCAAAGCACAGTTGCAGGCCCACCTCCTCCATGAGGCTTTCCCCATCCCTCTAAAGGAGAGGAGCTAGCTCCCTCCTTCTTGTTCTTGGCCAGTAGATTTCAGTAACGGACCAGGAGTCAGAATACCTGAGTCCTACTTTGTCAAGTAACATACTATGTGAACGTGGGCGTGTCAGTTACCTCCTCTGGTAACTGACGGGTTTTCTTACCCTTTAAATGAGAGTGAAGCGCTCGTGTTTCTGTCAGTTTTTCATTTGGAGATGCTTCAGTTCCAATTGCTTTATATTATTTTGGTCTTTTTCACTTGGCCCTTCTATTGTCCTTGAGTGTAGGGCCGTGTGTGGCCCCCAGGGCTTCCACGTGGGCTAAAACACAGCTGGAACTCATACCACAAACACTTGCTTTATGAATACCATGGCTGGCGCCAGGGGTTCCATTTTTAAGAGTGGGCCCGAATTCCTAAAAAGACTGTGAGCTTCTTGAAGTTAGGTATTGGAGTGTCTCCGTTTTAGAACCCAGAATTATCTGTTAAAGGACTTAGGGGGTTACCGACAGGTAGGGGGAAACTTCCCTTACAATACCAACAAAGACTGGCTCTTCTTTGGCTATAGTTCCTTTCAAAACGCTAGGTTACCTCCAGTACCAATTAAACAGACACAGACCATGCTTCGGCAACCCGGTTGCTAAAGTCGGCCAATCAGCAGCAGCCTCCAATGCCCACGCTGCTGAAAGTTAGCCAATGAGCAAGAGCTTCACTGCAGTGACCACGCCCTAAACGTCAGAGGGAGCGGAGTTGGCGACGGCCAGGCGTCTGGGGCCAGGTTTGCACAGCTAAAGTGAGCCATTCCCTAAGCTCTCCAACCTCTGAGAGTCGTGCGCCCCTGAATTCTGCACTTCTGGAACCCTTTGCGACCTGCTCTTGGTGCAGTGGGTGACACAAAAGAGGCTCTCTCCTGCTTTGCCAACAGTGCGGCCTCTGGCTTGAAATGCCAAGTGCTTTTTCCTCGTGGGGCGGGAGAGCGGCAGCCGCCCGAGGAGCCGCTTGCCCGACAGAGTGATGGCTCCATGAGGGCAGGTACCTCGCTCGCTGTTACGTCCCCATTCCGTACAGAGTCCTGGGCTCAGAGTAGGTGCCCAGGGAAGGGTTTGATTTACGTAATGTTCTTCGGGCCCTTTGAGTCTTGCTGAGGCTGAGGCAGGGAGAGAGTCCCCGAGTGCGGTGATGTTAGGCAGGAAACAGCCAGTGGAAAGAAGTGCTCTCTTCCTGGGAGAGCAGCACGCACAGGACTTCAGGGAGCTGGGCACTCAGGCGGAGGTAAGTAGACCCTCTGTTCCTGCCTCCTAGAACGTTCCCCGTGCATCTTGCCGTCTCTGCCCGTCACACAAATCCTTCATGGCCTTGTTCTATCTGCACAGAAGAGGGCTGGGAGGGTGTCCTGAAGACAAGCCAATCAAACAGGCTGGCTGGAAGGGACTTTGACAGTGGTTGACAGAATCACAGTGGTTGACCAAGATATTCTGCTCTCTGAAACCCTGGGCTGATGCAGCAGTATGAAATTGGAAATTGGAAAAGGAGAATCACTTCGCCTTTCTGGACTCAGGTTCTCCCCTGTAAAGTAAGGTGACTGGTCTAAGAAACCGTAGCTGTCTGCTCTCTGTTTCCAGAGATACTGATTTAATTGGTCTCTGTTTGGGCCTGTGAGATGATGTTTTTTGAAAGCTCCCCAAATGATTCAGCTAGGGTTGAGAACCACTGAGTTAAGGTGATATCTGTGAGCATTTCCACCTCTGACATTCTGTGACACCAGTAATCACCATCAGTGTTGTTGGTACAGGACAGAGGTGCAGTCTGTGGAAAAACAACTTAGGGGTTAATATTTTTTAGTGGTAACAGGAGTCTGGCTCCCATTTATTGAGCTCACATTATATGCTTGGTTCTTTGAATACATTCTCTTTTAATTAAATCAACAACCCTATAAGATCGATATCATGATTGCCATTTTAGAGATGAGGGAAGTGAAGCTCAGAGAGGTGATTCGACTTGCTCCAGGTCACAAAGCAAACTGATCAGTGGCTGAGCTGAGATTTGAACCCACCTCTGTTTGACTTCAAAGCTGGTAATTTTTCCAAACTGGTAACTACAATAGAAGTGGTCAGTTAAATAGTTGCTTGTATAATTTGTGCAATTTTGGGTTACTTTAGCATCTCACTGGGTAGGGGAAGTACCCGTCTTTTCTGCTTTGGCTACATACCATCCCTAGAGCATTGGGTTCTGCTCTGCTCTTTCATATTTGGTGGACATTGACAAGCTAGTGTGCTTTAGGGTGAGTGAGGCCAGCCAGGTAGCTGAGAGGATCCCCATTGTCACCTGGAGCACCATGAAGGAGTCATGGACCGTAGCTTCAGCAGCAGAGATGGGAGATAGGAGACCTGTTTTCAGTTGCATCATAGGCTGGTGTGTGCAAGAAGGAGAGGGATTCTGAAGCAAAGGGTGTGGCAGTCTTGAGGACTGACAGTTCAGCGCTCATCAAATAGGAGTGAACAGTAACCTGGCTTGAACTTAGTTTTAAAGATGAAGTTAATGCTAAGGAACTGGACCATTTCAAATCTGTGTGCTCAGTGTGCTTCTGGGGTGACACTGGCCCTCTTGCCCTGGGGGCTTGGGGAACAATCTGCCGAGGATGCTCACTAAGGCCCGTGTGACTCTGTCTGCTACTGAGTAACATCTCAAGGATGCATTCTGCCCACATGTGTTTGAAACTAGCAAGCAAATGGAGGGCACAGCCTTCTGCCTCACTTGGCATGCATTTCATGTTTCCTTGGACAGTTTTTAACTAGAAGCATAGTAGGCATTGGCCTTGAGTAGCAGGATGCAGATGCACTAGGTGGGTACTTGGATCTTAGCTACTTGATGCAAAGCTCTGGTGGTTTCCTGTGAACAAACGCAGAGCGCCAGATGGAGAGCTGGACACTGTGGGCATCGAAATAAGAACTGGGTTTAGTGTCTGTTCCCTGGAAGCTCATGGTCTAGTTTGGGGGGGGGAGGTAGTTACATAACTGGCTACAATGGGAGACTGACAAAGGTGAGTATAAGGACAGTGACATGGAACACAGGAGAGGAAGGAGTTCTGATTGAGGAAGGAGCTCCCAGCAACCTCCACAGAAGCCATGATGTTCTCCAAGTAAGACCTATCTGGGAAGAGACTTTCCAGTTGCAGGATAGATTAGAGGATAGGCCCATGATTAAAAAAATAATAATAAAAGACTATAGGAGAGACCAGGGAGATGTTTTTTGGTTACAGGGGAAGGGAGTAATGTTTCTAATAGAATTCTGCTTCCATTGGTGCATCCATCCTTGACATGGCCATGACCTTCACCCACATTAGGCTACCTCATTCCCCATGATAATTGGTTTAGGCATGAGTATTTGGTGTAGTTATGGTCAAGAAGATATGAGAGGAATTGTTATAGGGGCTTCTGGGAAAGACTTCCTTGTTGTCAAAAGGAGACACAGGAATGGAAGATCTTCTTTTCTTTTTCTGGATGTTATTGTGTCTGGATGTGATGCTGCCCTGGGGGCCACCATCTTGCTACCATAAAAGGAGTGAGTCCGAGGGCAAAGCCCAGGCTAAAAACAGTGGACCAGGAAAATGAAGAGAATCCTTGATGATGTCCCTTGGCAGCTGCATTAGCTCACCTAGCTCTGGATTTCTTATGTTAAGTAATATATGTCTTTAGTGTTGGCATTTTGAGATGAGATTGTATGTTACATGCAGCTGACAGCATTCTATAAAGGAGGGATGGAGAGAAGACACTTTGATGGATGTCACCCCTGGCACAAATCCAGGGTTTTCCTGAGTCTGGATGTCCCTTGTAAGATCAGATTATTATTGCCATTGCCAGCCAGCCATCTTCTTTTCTCTCTCAAGCCTTTCCTAAGCCTGTGTCCAGATGGGGCAGTCAGTTGGGGAACTTTTCATTTTAGACAAGTCCCTTTTTATTCTAAGACCAGATGGAGTTGTCCAGGAGAATTATTAACTATCACTACATGTATTATTAACTATCACTATATATTATGATAGTTAAATCACTATACATATAATATATAGTGAGATTACATACATATATGAATATATCTATATATATCTGCTGCTGCTCACACTGAGGTATTGCTACCCAGAATTACCCAAGTGAGAACCAGCACCTACAAACACAGTATCTGCCCTTAAGACTTTATTGAGATTCTGTGCTGTTTTTTGAAACCACTTTTTGTCTCTCCCATTGAGTAGCACACAGGCCGTAGTTGCTTTAGGAGGTAAGCACTTGTCTCTTTCAGTTCCCTCTTGGGCCTTCAGGAGTGAATTCTGGGTGGACCAAGTTGCCTGTATTTAATGTCAGACTGCCCACCCCAAACATACTTTCACATGTAGTTTAAATTCATCAAGGTGTTTTTTTTTTACATGCTTTAATTAAAACAAAAAACAAACGTACTTTATTTAGACAGATGCTAGATGCCCAGAAGGAATCATTTTCTCCAATACAGCTACTGGCTCTCAGAAGAATCTCTCTGAGCCCTGACTAGGGTAGAATATCCACTCACTCTGTTTGCTTTTCAGTATCTCCACTATACTTAAGTTCAGCTGATAGGCTGTTTTTTGTTTTATTAATTATATAAATATGACAGTTATTAATTAACATTTTCTAATGTTACAGGATGTTTGGGAATTGAAACATGAAGTTAATCTTAATCCCTCCGTCTAATATGTCAATGAATTAATTTCACCCTGGAGCACGATCTTCCAGTGTTGTCCACATACAGACATACCTGTGTGCTACGATCCTAGTACACATGCATTTTTGTCTCCTGATTTTTTAATCTTATTAAATTATAATATTTTGCCCATGCTGCCACATTGTTTTATAATTACTTTAATGGTTACATGATAGGATCAGCAAGTAGTGGAATAACTAACTGTGTAAGGGGCACTGATGGCGGTTTAGGGAACTGTTGTCCTTCTCCTCTGTTGTCTCACTGTCCACTTCTCCTCCAGGGACAAGGGTTGAGGAAGGAATAAGCCGATCTCCAGCTTCAGGGGCAAATCCTGATAAGGCTAAGTCCATCATGGCGGCCCCATATCTCTTGCCAGAGATTGGTTTAGGTGCCTGCATGCTGCTCCGCAAAGGGATGTGAGGGGATATGTGCTGGGGAGCTTCTAGAAAACGCTCTCATGCTTGTAAAAAGAAGCAGCCAGAAAGAGATGTACCTTCCTTCCACTGAGTATTGTTTTATCTGTACGTGATTCCTGTGAATGTAGCAGGAAACGTATCTTCACAGAATCAGCTTTTGTCTCCCATTGGTAAACGTGAAAGCCTCTTTTAGGGTGCAACCCTGTAATCTATTAGTAGGAGATAGGCCCCATTATTAGGAGCCATTATTAAGCCTTTGGGGGGTACAGACCTGGGAGGGTTTCCCAAATGCTCAGATTTCTCACCGTAGCCAGTGTCCTCCCCAAACTCTGGGCACTTCCCAGGGTCTTACGGTGAATGTCTTTTTCCTCACTGATGTGGAAGGATGGGGACCAGACCAGGTCAGCCAAGTTCTCTTTTCTGTTGTCCTGAGTGAGTCAGGGCACAAAGTGCCAACAAAGCCAGTCTGATCACAGGGAACTAGCTGACAAGTGTGACTTAGAGCTGGGCAGGAGGAGGCCAAATGTTGGGCTCTTTAAGATGCCCCAGAAAAAGTGTCGTTCTTCAGGGTCAGGAGCCTGTAGGAAATAGTTCTCTTGGGTCTTTTCAGATGAGTGGTCCTCACTGGAGTCAGAGGGCTGCTGACTTGGCATCCTGTCTTTCTTTAGTGGACTGAACCTTTGCATACGCTCTGTTTAGACTCTGTCCACACCCTTAGGCTTTTCCAAGAATATAGGTTTTAGATTAGGAAGACTTGGATTGAGATTCTGATATTATTCCTGTAGTTATTCCTGAGATTCTGATTCTGTTGTAATTGGGGCATCATCTACACTTTCATATTCTCAATTTCCCTAACTACAGATTATAGTTATTTGCAATATCTTTGTCATAGAATTATTGGAGTATTAAGTAACATATATGAAGTCGAGTGAAACCATAGTAATTTATGGGTCACCTACTGTGTGTCAGGCTCTAGAAATAAAAAGATAAATAAGAATTCTTCCTTGTCCTTAACAAGCTTACAACCTAATGGAGAAAATGATTTGCAAAGTATAGGTTATTATCACTACTCCCTAGGATCCATATATTTGAATTTCAAGTAAGGCTTTTGTTAGCATAAGTTACATGATCCTACTGTTGCTGCCATGGCAGGGCGAACAAGAACTCCGCAGGCTGGTAAGACCTCCAGGGGCTAGAACCTTATCTGCAAGGCTCTGTGGGCGTTTCTTCCGTGACATTTCTCGTGGCCAATCTTTGGGCAGTTTGAGCTGAGGAGTGATGAGATCATGTTTCTTATTCCCAAAGTCTGTATCTCGATTGACAAGAACAGGAACTGTTGATGATGTAGGAATCTGGAGCATCTGGAGAGAGGTGAGGCCCCTCTTCTTGGCCTGAGAGACTCTTCAGGGACATGTAGCACCAAACAGAAGCATCCTCTGGATGATGTCTTGGTATTAGTTCCTCTCCTTCCCTCCAGCTGGAAGGTAAGCCATCAGCCTTGGTGAAGAAAGTATAAGGATTTACTTTTTTAGCAAAACAATCTAGGTCGTTTCAAACATTGAGTTGTTTCAAGTATTTTTTTAAAGCCTTTCAATGGTCTCTTACTTGGAGTGGATTATGTGAAACAGGTAACCATGGAGTGTGCTTGGTTGATGCTAGTTGGGGGCAGGGCAGGGTGTCCTGCCCATTCAACCCCATCCTCTCCATGTAGGGGCCCTTAAAGCTCTTGGTGGAAGCAACAGGGCTGTCCAGAACACTGCCTGAAGCTCCCAAATTAGATAAACACTAGCTAGACCCTAGTGTAGATAGTGTCCCTGTGTCTTCACCACACCTGGGATGAACTGAGCTCTGTTAAGGTTCCCAACTCTAAGGAATCTCCCTGACCAGTTGCCTCTTGCTGCCTCTTACAGTTGGAATTCCATCTCTTGGGGGCTTTGGAAGGTTTTAATCTTTCCAGAATGCCCTATATAAATGCAGGCATTCTTGGGAAAGATATAATAAACCCATGACCCATTCACAGTCCCATTCACTTACTCATTCATGTATTCAACTAATAGTTACCGAGCATCTACTTAGTGCAAGGTACAGTTCTATAGACTGGGGATACAACTCTGAACAAACACACAAAACTCCCAAGCTCTTGGAGCCTATGTTCCAGTGGGGAGAGGACAGCTGACAGCTGGGCTGTGGGGGCTTGGGGTGCAGTGCTGGGGGCAAATTGCCCGGGATATGTTCCAGTTTTACTGTACTTTCCTCTGTACCAAGGTCCCTACTTAGCCAGACTATATATAATGTGTCCAGTTTGGCGGGGCATTTCTGCCAGAGTTTGAATTACCTGGTTTGCACACTGTCCTCTTGAGGTCTTCGGGGTCTGATGGTGATGCCTGAGGGGCCACCCTGAGGCAGAAAAAAAGCAAAGAGGTAAAAGGACATAAGGAGAGGGCCTAACTCAGTGCTTCTCAGCTTTTGCTGCACATTATAACACCTGGGGAGCGTAAAATCCCAGATGCCAACCTGTACCTCAGAGCTGTTAAATCAGATTCTCTGGTGGTAGATCTTAGGCCTCAGTAGTGTGAGCCCCTTGGGTGAGTACAGTATGGGCTAAGTTTGAGAACTACCAAACTAATTTACATAGTAAGTCTCTATAAGGTTTTTCTTGCTGATAGGTTGCTGGGCTTTAAGTACATGTAGTGTTCTCATCTTTGAATAGTATCAGACTCACCCCGAGAACTTGGTGAACACACACAGGCCAAACCTCTCTCTACATCCTCAGGCTCCCCGGAGATGCACCGAAGTTGGAGAGCCACTGGGGTCAGAGCATGTCCAAGTGGGAGGGAGTGGCAGGATTGGGGACCAGGGGCAGCTCACAAATCCACGACCCCTCAGACCCAGAGACAGAAAGGAAAGTAAGTGTTTCTGTGTAGGTCTTGTGACTTTGAAGCTCTGCCTCCTATATCACTATGTTGGAACTTCACACCCCATAAATTGTTATTGCCCCCATTCTACAGATGAGGAAGCATTCAGAGATAGGAAGGCCACATGGGACTCGAACCCCAGATATGCTTGCCTCAGATCCTGGATGTGGGATGTAGTCATGGTTTTTCTTCTGTGACCCAAACTCTGTTATAAGGAGCCCCAGAGAGGCTCATCTGTGTCTTTACTCAGATGACATTCTCATTGACTTGTCAGAGTGTCTTTAGAAGTCCACACTTAGAGACTCAGTCGGGTGCTCACAAGGAAACACTCCCAGTTCATGCTCTCCTGTTCACTCTCGTTTTGTTCTGAAGCAGGGAGGCTTGCAGGCCTTCCCTTTCTCTGGGAACCCTGGGATTAGTCCTAACTGTACGTCTGACAAGCACAGTTTTTAGTGTCACTGTGCAGTTTGGTGGAATTATGTACACCTTCTTCAGACTGCACCCATTTCCCTTTTCCAGCACCTTTGCAACTGCAAGAACCTTCAATTGACGACAAAGATCACATAATATTTGCCTTTAGTTTGAAATTTTATGTGATGGTTGCCTTTCACAGCCATCTGTGAAAAATGTAAACTACAGAATGGGGTGAAAAAGTGAGAGATTGTCCTCCTAGAAGAATCCACTGTCTCCTGACTTAACATGGGCAGAATAAAAGTCTCTTCGACTCTGAACACATATCTTCAGAGCCACACTTATTGTGTACAGCAAAGTACAGCCCTGTGTTGTGCCTGCCCATGTCAGTATCTGAGAGAGAGACTCATTCCTAGCTCTTGACAGGCATGAAATTGCTTTCAAGAAAATGCATGCAAAAGCAATTACAATTATGAATAGCTTTGGCAGCTACAATCCTACATGATTAATTTTGTAATTCAGTCAACCTCCTCTTCATTCCTATTTGATGTGAAGCCTGCATAGTCAAGGGAAAGCCCAGCACAATACTTAAAAAATTGTGAGGACTCAGAGGTGTGTGGTGCTTTGTCTGCATTCAGGGTTCTAGTCTTCCTTCCTCAATGACCTTGCTGGGCATTGAAATCTGCTTTAACCTTGCCTTTGAGACAGTGACTGCTCTTTGGGAAGCCTGCTATAGACCCGATAAGTAACCAGCAGGGTGTTATAAGGAAATGAGCATCATTTGGAACCTTCCGCATATCCTCAACGTGCTTGGAGTCTGTGATGGGTTGGTGGGAAAGGCCCCTCCAGCCCTCTCTGAGGAAGTGGGAGTGTATTAGCTGCAATAACCTGTGTTTGTTTCAAGCTTTATAGTTTGCAAAGCATTCTAAATTTCCTGGTCTCATTTAAACTCATGAGATAATCCTTAAAGAAGTTGGGACATGGCTAGGACTAGATCCCTTTGACCATTGAGGAAAGAGAATCTTGAAGAGGGTATATGATATTTTGCCTCTTCTGGCCTCCTTTCAACAATCACCCCTTCACTCCTTCCCTCCCTTCCTCCCTGAAGAGCTCCTTGGCTCCCTGTGCCCCTGAGGACCAGGGGCAACTCAAAGATCTACAGCTGTGTGGGCACAGAGCCAGAAAGGACAATAAATATTTCATATAGGTTTTGTGACTTTGAAGCCCTACCTCCTATGTCACTATATTGGAACTTCACACCCCATAAGTGGTTATTGCTCCCATTCTACAGATGAGGAAACATTCACAGATAGGAAGGCTGCATGGGATTAGAACCCTGGATGTGCTTGCCACCAGATGCTGGGTGTGGGACAGGGTATTGCATTGTCGAAGGCCCTGGCATTTGTCTGCTGCTGACTGTGAAGTGTAACTGTAATCCCCACAGTGCACCAAGGTGCTTAGGGAGCTTCTGTGAACTCACAGGGGCTCAGCCTGTTATTTTGAATTTTTGAGGGAAACAAAGCAGTATCTGACACTATGTGAAAGGTGGTAAGGTGATAAGGATCACTCTGCATTCCTTTCTTCAGATGATGTCATGTTTGCAAGCCTTGGTTTTCAGTGTTTGCAGTCATGAGAAGTGAGTGCCAGTGAAAGTAAGTGTGGACGGAACTAAAGGTGAGTGGCCAGTCAGATGACAAGGATTGAGTTGTAGTGTCCAGCGGGCACGCGTGTCCCATGAGGGAGTAATTGTAGTTCTTTAAGAATGAAATAAAAAAGATTATTTTTTCTTTTAACTTCTGTGTGTAATTATTTGGTGCTAGGACATAAATACTTATTCAGTTGTTTGGACCCAACTAGGTAATAAAAGGGACTGTTAGGTATTTCTTTTGGCTTAGGGACATCATGAAAAAACTCCAGTGCCACCAAGGGTGTTGTGAATCTAGAATGTGTGGAAGCCTCTGGTATAACTAAAAAGCCTAAAGGTGTTGCTCCTCTTTTTCTTCAGAGGACTCTGAAGTTTGAAAAGCTTTTAAACCCCAAGACTGGATGTTCTCAGAGAGATTTAAGACAAGACGCAGAGTAGACAACTTTAGATGGGGGTCTTCCCAGCCCTCCTGAGCCACACCTGGTCATGCGTGGTGGGGTCTGTCCCCGAGTGTGCACAGGCTGGCCTAGAACGATAGGGCAGTTAGTTGCTCAAGAGTGGGTAGACAGTGATTTAGATGTCCGTCGTCCTCAGGTGTTCCGCAGTCAGTCCGTCTCCGGTGGAGAGCTCAGAGTGTCAGTCTCTGTTCAGTGCTTTTCTTCAGCGCCCTTCACACCTTTCCCCAAAGGAAAACATGTGGGCGGCCTGGAGGAGCAAGCTGAAATCTGTGCCACGTGTTTGCTTAGCTCCCAGTGACACACAGCCCAGCTGCCTCCTGCCCACTGGCACTGCCCTAGCCAGCCTTGGCCTTGCCTCCTTCCTGGCTGATTCCCCCACAGCAAGACGAGAGGGCTGGAGACAACAGATGCTGCCTGGTGTTAAGGAAAGGTATGAAAGGAGGCAACTTTCCATGAGGTGGAAAGCACCCAGGGAATTCTTACATGCCTGTCATCTCCACATTTCCATGGCAGCCTGTGAGTGTTGCCTGGTCTTGTCACCTTGGCCTCACAGCTGGTGGCACTCATTAGCACCTAGTTACTTGGGCCTCACGCTGGGCAGGACTAGAACCAATTATCTTCCATCGACCTTGAACTCTAAAACCAGGCACTCCTGGTTCAAATCCTGGCTTCGCCACGTACTATTAGATAGGGAAACTGTCTAATCTGTCTAAGATTTGGTTTCTTCATCTGTAAAATGGAAATAATATTGGAACACCTCCTAAGATTATTGTGACAATTCATTGAAACACCTTATGTTAGGGACTAAGCATGGTGCCTGAAACAGAAGTCTTCAGTGTATAGTAGCAGTTTATCATCCTCATCATCACCCTCATCTTACTGGAAACAACACACCTGTGAAATGGAATGAAGAGATGTTACTGTCTCCATTTTGCAGAGAGGAAAACTGAGGCTCAGAGAGGTTAAGTCTGACTTGCCCCATGATCCACACAGTTACAGTGGGGACCTCAAACCCGGGTATGCTTCCTTCACCTGGCACTTCCTGTACCACACCCCATTGCCCTCTCCTCCGTCGGGCTCCCATCTCCTGCCCCCTTCTCACTGAGGTTGCCACACCATGTTCACCTCCTGTTCTTGTCCTGAATCCTGACACCAGCCAGCCACTGGAGGGTGGGTCAGCCACTTGAGCAGAGAATGAGGAACCTTCTGGGTCTGGGAGTGTCTCCTGAGTGGACATATTCTTGCCATCTGTGTGCACTTTGTGACCCCTGGCTCTCCTGGTAACATCGGTGGTTTTGTCTCAGTCACTAGAGCCCACATTCTGAGGAGTGGGGCACGGGGAATGTGTCCCGTGTGACCCCGTCATGATCTTGCACGGCAGCAGTTGATGGATATTTTGAAGTGGGGGGAGTACTTTCCCCCCTGAGTTTTCACAGGGCTGTGATTCTGAATGCAAAGAGCCCCCTTACTTCCACCTGTCTGCCACCAGGCAGCATAGTCTGAGATTTGGTAATACCTTCTCTGTACACAACACTGTCCTCTGTCACCCCCCACCCCCACCTTACCGGGAGGGAGTGTGGAACGTGGCAGGATTAGTCAGAGGTCAGTTTTGGGTCATCCTCTGTATCAGTTAGTTTTGTTGTGTAATAAACTACTCCCAAACTTTGTGGCTTGAAATAATTTATTTCTCACAATTCTTTGTGTTGGTTGGGTGGTAATTCCGGTCGCAGCTGGTTGGCCAAGATTGAATTGGTCTAAAGTGGCCCCACTCACGGGTCTTTGCCCTCAGCTGGAACAGTGCATTAATCATGTCTTTTTATTTTCTGTATTTTTGATGCTTTAACATGTTGAAGCCTTGCGTACCCTGGAGGGACTGCCCCTCCCTTGGTTGGCCAATTTCTAGAGAGAGTGAGTCATTCTCACGTGTGAACCAACCAACCCAGGCTTCTTTATGGAGTTCTTGCACTCAAAGTCACTATCCCCCTGCCCTAATCACCCCAGGGCAACTACCAGATGATTTGAGGACAGTCCTTATGTCCCACAATCCCACTCCTACCCATGGAAACCACAATAATGGCTCCTGACCAAGTTTTCCATCGGCACCCTCTGCCTCTTGACTGTCCCTGGTGCTTCCCGATGTGGCCCTCTCTATGGGGTGGTGTGCTGCCTCCTCTTGGGAAATGTAAGAAACTATCTTTGCAATGGCAACTATCTTTCCATCTGTTGACCTCACCATACCTGAATCATCATAAAACCTACATTTTAAAACAGGCAGCCACCGAGATGGCTGGATCCTTCTCTCTATGTGGTCTCCCATCCTCCAGGAGGTTAGCCCAGGCTTATTCCCATGGGGTCTCGGTGTCCCCAGCAGCAAGACAGGGCAAACTTTAATGTGCAAGCACCTTCAGACTTCTGCCTGGGTCACACTTGCTAATATCCTATTGGACAGAGCCTGCCATATGGTCAAGTTCAGATTCAAACGGTGGAAAGAAATAGACTCCATCTCTTAAAGGGAGGAGCAGCAACGTCACATTGCCAAGTGTTTATGGATACAGGGATGGCAAGAATTTGTTGCCATTTAAAAAAAAAGTCTACCATATGCTCTGTTCTCTCTGCCTTGGGGAAGTGGCTTTCTTTTCCTTAACTCTTTATAATGGGATATTAAGCTCTATCTTTCACAGGGTTGCTGAGAGGGTCAAATACCATAAATTATAGTGTGCCATGGAAATGTAAGGCTTATCTGACATCCCTGCCATGAGTGTCATATTTCGAGTTGAGAAGGATCCAGGTGTTTGGATCTTAAGGAATGGTTTTGTTATTATACAGCTTAGGCAGAAGGATTGAGTCCTGAGACTTAGGCTGGTGTGGTCCTGACAAGATGCCATTCCGTTCTTCTTGTATAAAACATAATCAATAAAATATATATATAAAAAGAAAAATCAGAAAAAATTAAAAACAAAAACAAAACAAAAGAGCACGGTAAGAAAATACCCACGTTCTGAAATTACCAAAGGGATCATTACTTAAACAAAATGCCTTCCCTATAGTCTATTTGCAGATGCTAGAAGAAACTGAATAGCTTTTTAATGTATAGCAGTTTTTAAAAAGTTTTAAAGACACTGGCACTGGGAAAGAGATGAAGTTTCAATGATAAATTTCTGAACTCCTGAGGTAGTTTATTGAAAGTAACACTTAATCTTCTGGCCAAGATGGAGACATACACTTTGTTTCCTTGCACAACCAAAAGAAGGACAACAACCAATTTAAAAACAAAAACCAACCAGAACTGCCAGGAAATAGAACTGTATGGAAGTCCATTAACCAAGGTTTTAAAGAAGAAAATTTCATCCAGACTGGTAGGAGGGGTGGAAAGGATACACAGCAAGGCAGCAGCTGGCAGACTGGATGGTCCCACATTCATGTGCAGGTGAACTGGGAGGAACAACTGGGGAGCAAGACAGACTGAGCAACCCAGGGTTCCAGCACCAGGAGAAGAAAACATAGAAATCTCTGGCTATAAAAACCTGTGGTGGTTGTGGCAGTGGGAGAAACTGCCAGTCCTGCAGGAGAGTCCATTGGAGGGGTGCACAGGGTCCTAGGATGTACACAAGCCTACCTACCCAGCAATCAGCACCAGGGAAGCACCTGGAAGAGTGCAATTCGCTTGTGGGAAGCAGGGGAAGTGACTGAAATTGGGTGAGAGCCAAGCAAGCGGCATTGTTCCCTCCCTGACCCCTCCTGCACACACAGCGCCACAACGCAGCAAAGTGGGTTGCCCGCCCCAGTGAATACCTACGGCTCCACCTCTTACAATGTAACAGGTGCACCAAGACAAAGAAATATGGCCCAAATGAAGGAACGGATCAAAACTCCAGGGAAAGAACTAGGCAAAAACCAAAACAAAACATATTATCTACAGTCTTAGTTGAGGTTCTTGATTCCTTCTATCAGGGACCCAGTTCTGGATCCTGGGAGAGAAAGTCTGGTTCACCAAGCTTGGGTCAGATGGACACCCGTGATCCAACTGTGCCAATCAGAGGGGACTGGTCATGAGTGCAGAACGCTGTTTTATGTTTGTCTTGACTCTAATTCTTGAAGCCAGCTGGGCACAGTGGTCTTTGACACCCCATGGATCACAAAAGGAAGTTCCGAATACCCATCTGTCAAGATTCTCACCCGAGACTTGTCTTCCCAACTCATTTCCACTTCCCTCCAGTTCCTGTTTAGGTCCTGACTCTTGGATCTATTGTGTTGCTCTTCTGCTCTTGTGCTCTCCTGCTTGGTGTTTTTCATCTGAAATGGAAAGTCCCTGTGCCTCAGGTCTTCCAGGAGGCTTTTGCTTAGATATACCTTCCAATCTAGAGCAACAACCAACAATGGATTTAGTTGAGATTTAGTTCTTCTGGGTTCATTTGAGGCTTGCATTGCAGTAGCCATCCTGGCGGACTCCCCAGGACTCAACTTGTAGCCTCGGTTCACCCACTCCACTATGAGATGTGGGAGTTAGACAATTTATGTGTCTGTCTCTCTGTCTAGACCATAATCCCCTCGAGGGCACTGTGTTTCCAGAAGTTATTTGTGATTTTGTCTCTGCAGGACTAAAGGAATTGAATGGGGTGTAGGATCAAGATAGAATAGATTTGGGCTGGGCCCTTGCAATGATGTGTGTGGTTTTGTGGTTGCCAGCATCCAAAACTCTCATCTGGGGGGAATCCTTCACTGGTGATAGGTATAGTCCTGCCTCCCTAGTCAGAGCATTAAGAGGACCAGACATTCTCTTTGCTCTGTCTGCGGCCTCTCAGTCATATGTGACTTAGGCTTGGCCAACTGGATGCTCCCACCTTGAACTTTGAAATTTGAGGGAATCTCACAATAACAATGGTAACACGAGAAATAATTTATACAGGAGGACTGGGCAAGCTGAGAGCTTAGCAGAGGTCACAGCTGGTCTCCAGGAACAGCTGTGCAGAGGAAGTGATCTAATGGCCCGACCTGGGCTGTGTTTCTGCCAACTGGCCCTCCTGGTTCCGCCTATTTTTTGAACTTGGTTCTCCATTTTTGTGATAGATTCAGAGAACTGTGCAATATTTCATTAGTGAGTTCCTTCTTTTGCTTTGGTGAATCAGAATAAAATTTTGTGTTTTTGTTTTTGCAACTGAAAAACTGACCATGCAGCCCACGAATAATAACAGTGGCTTCCATTTACCAAGTATATACCAGGTGCCAGGAAGGGCACTGAGCACTTTGTGTAGATGATATTTAATGCTCACAAAATCTTGGGGGGTTATTGTTGTTGTTCCGTAAATTAGTCTCAGCTTTTATGAATAATGCTGTTGTAAACATTCTCGGATATACCTTCCTAGGGTTCCTGCATACACATTCCTGTCTGGGGAGGGAATTGCTGGGTCATAAAGTATGGACATGTTCACCTTCATTAAAGAGCTCTTACAAATGTATATTCCCACCAGCACTTGCATGAGATTCTGGTTTCAATATATGGCTGGATCTTGGCCAACATTTGATATTGTGTATTTTTTATATTAGCCCTTCTGGCAGGTTTTTAGTGATATCTCGTTATAGCTTTTATTGTGATTATTATTGGTTTTTGTGAGAGAGAAGGAAAAAAGCATCGATTTGTTGCTCCACTGACTTATGCTTTCATTGGTTGGTTCTTGTGTGTGCCCTGGTCTGGGATGAACCCACAAGCTTGGTGTCTTCATCATGCCCGATGAGGTTGAGGATATTTTTAAAAGAACTTAAAATTTTTATTTATTTATTTTAAAAAGATTTTATTTATTTATTTTTAGACAAAGGGGAAGGGAAGGAGAAAGAAAGGGAGGGAAACACCAATGTGTGGTTGCCTCTCATGAACCCCTTACTGGGGACCTGGCTGGCAACCCAGGCCTGTGCCCTGACTGGGAATCGAACCAGTGACCCTTTAGTTCACAGGCTGGCACTCAGTCCACTGAGCTACACCAGCCAGGGCCAGAATTTTTAATTTTTACAGATACTGAGCAGGTAGTGCAGAGTTTCTATATGCCACTTCTGCCCCTGACACCACACACACACACACACACACACACACACACACACACAGTGTTTCCTCTATTAGCATTTTGCATTATAGTGTGGTATATTTGTTGCACCTAATGCACTAATATTATTGCATTATTATTAACTAAAGTCCACAGTTTACATTAAGTTTCACTCTGTGTGGTATAATTCTGTGGGTTTGGGCAAATGTATAATGTCATGAATCTGCCGTTAGAGCACAGGTGGCAAACACAAGGCCTGCAGGCCGAATCTGGCCCTCCACCTTTTTTGTCTGGCCAGGCACCTTGTTTCTACCCGACGCCGGCGCCGAGCTCTCGCTTAACTCTTAAGGAGCAGTTACATGTACACGGTCCTGACATTACCCTCGGCCCTCTGAAGGCAACCTCGAGGCTGACGTGGCCCCGGGGAAACTGAGTTTGACACCCCTGCAGTGTCATTCAGAATCATTTCAGTGCCTGTCAACATAAGAAACGTCTACACCTGTGAGAATTTTGTAGTTTATTTCAGCCAAACTGATGACAATTGCCAGGAAGCAAAATCTCAACGGTTTGAGAAAATGCTCCGGATAGTGGCAGTTTTACCACATATTTTATACACCAGGATCAGAGCAGAAGATGTAGGGGTTACACGAGATCCGTTGGTGATAGATTCGGGGGGCTGGAGAAAGCAAATGGGGAAATCTCTGGGACTGGATAAAAAGCAAAAGGAATAGACACTTCTTTTACATAGGTGGGTATAGGATAGTTAACAGTTAACAAGTACTGTGATGATAATAATAAGGGAATCTGTGGCCTTGGGCACTGGTGGGAGATTGTGCCCTGAGGGCGTTCGTAAAAGGGGTTACTCAGACAGTTCAAAGCTGTGTTATCAGGTGTGTTCTCTTAGATGCAAAAAAACCAACAGACACACCCTGGCTGGTGTGGCTCAGTTGGTTGGGCCATCGTCCTGCAAACAGAAAGGTCACAGGTTTGATTCCTGGTTGGGGCACATGCCTGGGTTGTGGGTTCGCTTCCCGGTTGGAACACCTACTAAAGATAATTGTTTCTCTCCCTCTCTTCCTCTCCCTTTTCCCTCTCTCTAAAAATCAATAACCATGTACTCGGGTGAACATTAAAAAAAGACAACAGACAGGCTCAGTTAAGGTGTGCAGGCCTTCCCTGAGCTTTGTCAGGTTTGGTATGTGGCCCCTTTTTTGTCCACATCTGGAAAAGAGTTCTTTGTCTTTATGTGTGTTACAAATTCTGATTCTGTGGCTTGCGTTCTCAGTTGGTCAGTGATATCTTTTGATGGAAAGAAGTTCTTAATCTTAATTTTGTTCCATTTAATAATTTTTATTCATAGTTATATATTTCCTGACCTGTTTACGACCCCCAAGGTTATGAATAAACTGTCCAATGTTGTCTTCTAGAGCAGGGTCTATAAAATTTTTCTGGAAAGTTCAGATAATAAATATTTTAGACTTTGTGGGTCCTATGCTCTCTACCCCCACTACTTAACTCTACCATTGTAGTGTGAAAGCAGGCATGGAAATATGTGAAAGAAATGGATGTGAAAGCAGCTATAGACATGCGTAAGTGCATAGGTGTGTCTGTGTGTCAATAAAACTCAATTACGAAAACACGTGGTGGGTTTAGATTGTTCTACGGGCCGGTTTTCCAAATTCTATTCCAGAATGGCCCCGCTGGGCAGCACTTTCTGTGACGATGGCAGTGTTCTGCATGTGCCCTGTCCGGGACAGAACCCGCAAGCCACCTGTGCTGGCTGTGCACTTGAAATGGTGGTTGATGCAACTGAGAAGATAAATTTTTAATTTTATTTAAGTTTAATTAATTTAAACTTAAATAGTCACATGCAACTTGTAGCCGCTGTAAGGACAGTACAGTTCTAAAGGTTCATTGTTTTGTTTTGTTTTTCCTTTACATCCGTGGTCCATTTGGAGTTGATTTTGTGTGTAGAGGTAGAGGATGGGTAGCTATCCAGTTTGCATGGAAACCATTTATTTAAAACTGTATTTTCTCCCCAGCTTAGCAGTGACACCTTTGCCTTTATATCTCTGAGTTGGTTTTTGGACTCAATTATGTCTCATGATCTATGTGTATGTATCCTTCCACCAATATCATACTATCTTAAATGTTGAAGCTCAATAATGAATAAGACTGGATGTCTGGTAGATTTAATACTCTTACCTTTTTTTCTTCTTCGGAATGTTTTAGTGTTTCTTTTATTTTTAAGATTTTGTTTATTTATTTTTGGAGAAAGGGAGGGAGAAAGAGAGGGTGAAAAGCATCAATGTGTGGTTCTCTCACGCGCTCCTAGCTGGGGACCTGGCCCACAACCCAGGCATGTGCCCTGACTGGGAATCAAACCGGCTGCCCTTTGGTTTGCAGGCTGGTGCTCAATCCACTGAGCCACACCAGCCAGGGGAATGTTTCTTAACCCTTTGCATTTCTATATAAATTTATAATTAGCTTTTTAATTTCTGTATAAAAATCCCCTTATTAGATTTTAAAATTGAAATTGTATTAAATTTATAGATCAAATTAAACAAAACTGACATACGAATAATATTCAGTCTTCCAATCCAAGTACTTGGTATAACTCTCCATTTATTTAAATCTTCTTCAATTTCTATCAATAATGTTTTATAATTTTTAGTGCAGAGGACTTCTATATTTTTCAATAGATTTATTCCTAGGTATTAAATATTTTTGATGATATTTTAAGTGATATCTTTAAAATATTCTCAAGTGTTGGTTGCTGGTATATAAATATAATTTGATTTTTGTACATTGACCTTGTGTTCATAGCCTTGCTTAAATGACTTATTAATTATAATAATGTAGATTCATTTGGATTACCTATGCATAAAAACATATAATTTGTGGATAAAGACATTGCTTTTTCTTTTATTCTATTTCTTTCTTCTCTTTATTTATTTTTATTCTTTGTTGCATTGCCAAGAATCTTCAGTAAATGTTGAATAGAGGTGGTGAGGGACAAGCAGGCCTCTTATCTCGCGTTCGTTCTCAGAGGGAAGACTTTCATCATCTTTCTTCCAGGTTATCAATACATCTGAACTTACTGGTTTTCTAATATTAAATCCCCCTTGCATTCCTGGAATAGTCAGATTGTGTTGAAGTCTTCCTTATTCTTAATATTATCACTGAATTAGTTTGCTAAAATTTTTATTGTGATTTTGGCATCTGTATTAATGAGCAAGATTGGTCTGTCATTTTTCTTTATTATATTTTTGTCAGTTTTGCAATTAAAATGATGCTGGCCTCATATAACTAGTTGGGAAGAATTTCCTCATTTTCTATTTTTATACTAGTTTTATAACATTTAGCATTTTTCCTTTCTTAAACACTTGGCTCTCAGGTGAAGGTAGTTTTGCCCCTCCATGGGACTTTTTAGCCGTCACTGCCTCCAGAACTGCTAAAAGTTCCTTGGAGGGGCAGAAACACCCTCACTTGAGAACCACTGATTTAACATATGGTGTGAAGTAGGGTTAGATTTTATTTTCTCCTATTCTGTTCAATTGATTTAATTACTTCCCTTACAGTCCTCGTGCTTCTCATTTATTTGTCTTTCCTTGCTGTACTGGTTTGAACCTCTGGTCCAAGGTCGAGCAGAAATGACGATAGCAGGGGGTACTTTCAGCATTTCCCCGTAAGTATGATTTGTACAGTAGGTTTGTTGAGAAAATCTGTCACCTGATTCAGAAACTTACTTTATATTCTTGATTTATTAGGACTTCAAAAAAATTATTAATGGTTGATATTTTTATTAAATATGTTTTTGTACCTGTGTAGATGATATAAATTTCCCCTATGTTAATATTGCATTACAAAATAACATTACATTAATTAATCTTTCTAATGTTAAACCAGCTTTGCATTTTTAGAATAAACCCAATAATGTAGGCCTTGGATTATGTTATCTTCCTCCTCTGGGGAGCTTTTACTTTTGCTTTTGGAAGGCATCAAGGGCATTAGCAATTCAGGATGAACTTCAGCCAGTTTTAGGCAGAGATGATGGGAAGTTGATTTGCGGTGCCTTCCAGAGCTGCTCTACTTTCCATTTATTCTTCCTTTGAAGGAGCTATTCCTATTTCTAGGTCCACATGGCAGGGAGCGCGACCTGGGCTCCTCCTCTGTGGGGGTCCCTGAATGTTAACTTGGGTCCACTTGCCTCACAAAAATGTTTGGGGCACTATTAAGACTCTCAGCCTCTCAGCCCTTTCTTCCAGAATCAACAAATTGCCCCTGGGGAAAGTAGCCCCGAACGCTCAGCTTTCTGTTTTATATTTTCTTCCAAATCATGACCTGGTCATTTTTCCCTGCCTTGTTAATGCCCCGGGGCTTCAGTTTCTTCATTAAAATAACAATAGTTATTATTCTTGTTATGATCATTGTTTTGTTCAGCTTTTGTAGCCATTCTCACTGGGAGGGTTGGTCTGGATTACCAAGTAAGTCATTACGAGAAGAGGTTTGTATGTTCTCAATTAGAAAAATATATGCCAACTGTAGAAAGATAAAACATACATGAATGTCAAAATAAAACAACCCGTGGATTACCACCTTGGTAAAGAAATGAAGCACCATCAATATCAGTGTCTCAGAAACCCTGTGTGCCCTGCCTCAATCACATTCTCTTCTTCCTCTGTGATAACCACCCCCTACCGGGATTTTTGTGTTAGCCTTTGCTTTTCTTTAGTGTCAGTGCCTATGTATGCATCCCAGTTTTAATGCTTAGTGTTGCCTGTTTGAACTTTATAGAAACGGAATTATTTAGTAGGCGAAATGTATTCTTTGGTGTCTCCACTTCTGCTCAAGGTTGTGTTTTTGAAATTTATTCAAGATTATGATTTTTCTCTGCTCTATAGTTTTCCATTGATACACAGTGTATTTTTTTCATTGCACTGTTGATGGACATTTGTTCTGTGTCAGGTTTTGAGCTATTATAAGTAATATTGTAGAGAAAGTTCTACACGCTTGGTGCATAGGCAGGGTTATAGGATGTACATATCTTCAACTTTGCTGATAATACTAAAGTTTTTTAAAAAAAATATATTTTATTGATTATGCTATTACAGTTGTCCTGATTTTTCCCCTTTGCCCCTCTCCACCCAGTACTCCCCCACTCCTTCAGGCTATTCCCACACCAATGTTCACGTTCATTGGTCATGCATGTAAGTTTTTGGCAACTCCATTTCCTAAACTGTACTTTACATCCCCATGGCTATTCTGTAACTACCTATTTGTACTTCTTAATCCCCTCACCTCTTCACCCATTCCCCCACACCTCCTTCCCATCTGGCACTTCCCAACAAAACACTCTGTATCCATGATTCTGTCTCTGTTCTTCTTGTTCGCTTAGTTTGTTTTTTAGATTCAATTGTTGATAGATAGGTGTTTTTTGCCATTTTAGTGTTCATAGTTTTGATTTCCTCTTTTTCTTAAATAAGTCCCTTTAACATTTCATATAATAATGGTTTGGTGATGATGAACTCTTTCAGTTTTATCTCATCTGGGAAGCTCTTTATCTGCCCTTCAATTCTAAATGATCACTTTGCTGGGTAAGCAATCTTGGCTGTAGGTCCCTGCTTTTCATGACTTTGAATATTTCTTGCCAATCCCTTCTAGCCTGCAAAGTTTCTTTTGAGAAATCAGTTGACAGCCTTATGGGAACTCCCCTGTAGCTAACTAACTTCTTTTCTCTTGCTGTTTTTATGATTCTTTATCCTTAACCTTTGGCATTTCAATTATGATGTGCCTTGGAGCGAGCCTCTTTGCATCCATCTTGTTTGGTACTCTGTGCTTCCTGGACTTCCATGTCTATTTCCTTCACTAAATTAGGGAAGTTTCCTTTCATTCTTTTTTCAAATAGATTTCCAATTTCTTGCTCTTTCTCTTCTCCTTCTGGCACCCCTATGATGCGAATGTTGGACTTCTTGAAGTTGTCCCAGAGGCTGCTTATACTATCCTCATTTTTTTGTGTTCTTTTTTCTTCTTCTTGTTCTGATTGGTTGTTTTTTTCCCTTATGTTCCAAATCATTGATTTGATTCTAGACTTCATCCACTCTACTGTTGTTTCCCTGTAAATTGTTCTTTATTTCAATTAGTGTATCCTTTGTTTCTGACTGGATCTTTTTTATGCTGCTGAGGTCATCATTAAGTTCCTTAAGCATCCTTATAACCAGTGTTTTGAACTCTGCATTTGTTAGGTTGCTTAGCTCAATTTCCTTTAGTTCTATTCAGGAGTTTTGATCTGTTCCTTCATTTGGGCCATGTTTCTTTGTCTCCTGATTTTGGCAGCCTCCCTGTGTTTGTTTCTATGTATTAAGTAGAGCTGCTATGACTCCCTGTCTTGGGGGCATGGCCTAATGTAGTAGGTTTCCTGTAGGATCCAGTGGCACAGCCTCCCCTATCACCCAAGCTGGCTACTCAAGGTGCAGCCTTTGTGTGGGCTGAGTATACTCTTCTCTTGTAGTTGAGTCTCGGGTGCTGTTGACAGATCAATGGGAGGAATTTACCCAGGCCAGTCAGCTGCAAGGATTGGCTGTGATCACTTAACCACCAACCTCCGCCGTCCATGGAGGATCAACTGTGTAGGGGCAGGGTGGTGGTGCTCTGACATGGTCTGTAGCTGTCCACTGGGTGTGCTGGCCATGGTTTTCCAGGTGGTACAGGCCTAGGTCAGCCCCCACCTATTTTTTGAGCAGGGCCACCCTGCCTGAGCTATAAAGCAATCTGAGATGGCTGCTACTTGTGCTGGGCTTGGAGATTCCCAGGTGAAGCCAAGCTGTGAATCTAGGTTGGCTACTGCTACAACCAGGCCTGGGGCTCACTGAAGCTAGCTGTTGCTTTTTTGAGAGGATTTAGGGAGTTGTGCAGCATGAGCCAAGACCAGTCATTCATATGGAAAAGCAGCTGGGGTGGGCCTGTAAGTTGGGTGGGGTGAAGTATCAGGAGATCTCTAAGGCAGGTCAAACAATGTTAGCCAGGTTGATGGAGTCTCAGATAGGGCACCAGCTTGCTGGCTCTGTGGCTCTGTGGCTCTTTGTGGGGAAGGTTTAGATGAGGGACAATGGCCTCTGCTTGCCTTGATGCCAGACACATCAGGTTCTCCCTGTATCCCACTGATGTCTTTCAAGATGCTACACTGGTGCTGGAGCTCAGATGGGATAAGTCTGAGTAGGTGAGTCCATGTGTGGGTTCTTTAAGAGGAACTGCTTGGGACTCCAGAAGTTTCTTTCACCGACTGAAGCCCCACTGGTTTTTGTAGCCAGAAGTTGTGGGGACTTATCTTCCTGGCACTGGAACCCTGGGCTGGGGTGCCTGGTGTGGTGTTGGGATTCCTTGTTCCTGAGATAGCCCTCCCAAATTTTTATCCACCACACATGGGTGAAGGACTGGCCTGTTCTGCATCTGTGCCCTTCCTACCAGAGTGGATGGATGTGGTTTCTTTAATTTTGTAGTTGTCAGACTTCCATTGAACTTGATTCCTGATGGTTCTGAGTGATATTGTTCTATATTTTGGTTGTTATTTTGACCTGGTTGTGTGAAGAGGCAAGCCATGTCTGCCTATGCTACCATCTTGACCAGAAGTCCAAACTCTTTTTCAAATGGTTGTGTTGGTTTACAATCCCCCAACAATGGGTAAGTTCCTATTGTCTCATAATTTTGCCAACAGTTGGTATTGATTGATTTTCACAATTTTGACGATATGATGAGTATGAAATAGCTTACATTGTATATTTTGCTGATGTCTGTTGAAATTCCACATTTTTTTCATATGGGACCATACACATTTGCTTTCCTCTGAAATACTGTATTTTGGCATGTTTAGTGCACACTCATGTTTTTGTGCGCATTATATATGGATTATTATACCCATTATTATACCTGTGGCATATAATCACTATACCCATGTATAATGTGCATCCTTATTTTTCCCTCAAAAATTTGGGCAAGATACACATTATACATGGTGAAATATGGTACCTGTTCTGTGTCTTACTCTTTTTGTTTTGTTTGGAATGTTCTTTTTTCTTATTGATTCCTAGGAGTCTTTCCATATTCTAGATTATGGCTAACCAATAGAACTTTCTATGATGATAGAAATGCTCAGTATCTGCACTGTCCAAAATAGCAGCTACTTGAGACACGTGGCTATGAAGCACTTAAAATGTGCCCAGTACAAGAGAGGAAATACAATTTTAATATTGCTGAATTTTAATTCGAATAGCCACATACCTAATAGCCTTCATGTTGAACAACACAATTCTAGATAACAATGATGTGTTTTATGTTTTACATATTTTTCCCCAAGTTTGTGGATTATCTTTCTACTCTATGGTGCCATTTGATGAAGAGATTTTTTAAAATTTTAATGTAATCACTTTTATCAATCTTTTCCTTTTAAGTTTGTTTTTAATATCTTGTTTGTCAAATTCTTATACTGAGGCCTGAGGAATTGAATTTTGTGTATCCCATGAGGAATTGTAATTTTTCCCCCTCATGGGTAATCAGTTTTCCTGGAATCACTTACTGAATGGTCCTTCCTTTCCTCACCGATATGCAGGGCTGGAGGTTTCAGTCAGGATATTGGCAAGCAACAGAAGGCATACTCAAACAATGTAATTGAAGAGTTTAATAAAAATACTATTTAAAAATCAAAGGTACTACTTATACGGGCACAAACAGGGTTAAGGGAAACTGCAGGAGATGGTGAAACATTCTTGGGCTGGTAACAGCTGGGAACACTTTCTACTTCTAAGCCTGAAGGATCAAGGAGAAGGCAGGATTTGCTGGATCCAGAGAAAGAAGCAGAAGAAGAAAGCCACTAAATAGGGGGTGAGACTTTACAGAGAGAAACATACCAGTCACTATGCCGAGAGAGAGAGATATGGCCAGAGGAATAAATATTTGACCATTCAACCTCATCCTTGTCCCTCCTTCAGATTTCCTGCTGGTGAGGAACCCACCATAATCCAGTAGAAGCCAAGAGGAAAGGGACCCCACTGATGGAGTTCATAAAGGCCAACTCCTGGGCACAGAGCAGAGTGGAGAAGGGTGGACAGGGCATTTAGATAAACAAACTGAAACCATCAAGGAGCCCTGTTGCTATAAATCTACTTGTCATGAATGCATGAGTATCGTTTGGATTCTCTCTCTGTATTATACCATTGGTCTATTTGTCTACACCAATACCACACTGCTTTAGTTACTGTAGCTTTAAATGTGATTTCATATTTAGGAGAACAAGTTTCCCCTCCTT